>PVJC01014442.1:16865-36567 GCA_004026665.1 Murina feae
TCAGATTATTACAGATGTTCTTTTTTTTAACCCCCATAGCTCCCCTCGACCTGGTTCTCCCCCCCCCCAACTCCGTGCCCTTACCTCCACCACTGTCTTCATCCATAGATGTAAGATTTTTGTCCAGTCACTTCCCATACCCCTCACACCCCCTTCCCCCTGAAAATTGTCAGTCCATTCCCTTTCTATGCCCTTCTATTCTATTCACCAATATATTCTGTTCATCAGATATATCTATTGAGTTAATTTTTATATTCACTGGTTGATAGATTTGTATTTGTTGTCACTTTATTGTTCATAATTTTTATTTTTACATTTTTCTTCTTCCTCCTCTTCTTAAAGAATTCCCTTCAGCATTTCAAGTAATCCTGGTTTGGTGGTGATGTACTCCTTTAGCTTTTTCTTGTCTGTGAAGCTCTTTATCTGACCATCAATTTTACATGATAGCTTTGCTGGGTAGAGTAATCTTGATTGTAGGTTCTTGCTATTCATTACTTTGAATATTTCTTGCCATTCCCTTTTGGCCTGCATGGTTTCTGTTGAGAAATCAGCTGACAGTCGTATGGGTACTCCCTTGTAGATAACTAATTGTTTTTCTCTTGCTGCTTTTAATATTCTCTCTTTGTCTTTTGCCCTTGGCATTTTAATTATGATGTGTCTTGGTGTGGTCCTCCTTGGATTCCTTTTGTTTGGGGTTCTCTGCACTTCCTGGACTTGTAAGTCCATTTCTTTCACCAGGTAGGGGAAGTTTTCTGTCATTTTTTCAAATAGGCTTTCAATATCTTGCTCTCTCTCTTCTTCTGGTACCCCTATAATTCTGATGTTGGTATGCTTAAAGTTGTCCCAGATGCTCCTTACACTATCTTCACACTTCTGGATTCTTTTTTCTTTTTTCTTTTCCAGTTGGGTGCTTTTTGCTTCTTCATATTTCAAATCTTTGAGTTGATTCTTGCGAACCTCTAGTCTGCTGTTGTATCTCTGTATAATATTCTTTATTTCAGTCAGTGTATGCTTAATTTCTAGTTGGTTCTTTTTCATATCCTCGAGGGTCTCACTAGATTTATTGAGGGTCCCACTCTAAATTTTTCGGTGGTTTCTAGAAATTTCTTGAAAAACCTTAAAACCGTGGTTTTGAATTCTATATCCAGTCATTTGCTTTCCTCCATTTCTGTCATTTGTGATCTGTTTCTTTGTTTCCACATTTTGGCTGCCTCCCTGCATTGATAGAGTGGTGTTTTCTGTCCCAGCTGCAGTCTGTTAGGTTAGCCTGCAGGAAGACAGGTGCACAACTTGGGTGGGGTTGTAAATTTGGTGGGGCAGAGTCTCAGAATCACCAGGGCGAAGCAACCTGAGATGGCTGCCCCTAAGCCAACTCCATGGTTTCTCCTGGTTTTAGAGTCTCCACACCTTGGTGTCTGCACGCCCCTGAGTCCCTGAATCTCAGAGCTCACGTCAGTGATCGCTGCAAACAGGTCTGCTAGAAGCCACTCATCTTCCGCCCCGTTGCCATACAGCCCGCACCAAGTTCAGTGCGACCCCGGATCTTGTAATCCCTTACAAGCCGCCAACCTAGAAGCCGCCAACCTAGGTGCCGCCACCACCACCATTTCGCCCGCGCCACCACCGTTTTGCGTGCATCCGTACCTCTCAGTTTTGGCTCTGAGAACTTCTACTCAGTCTCAATGCACTCCTTCTCTTGCCTTCTAGTTGTAAAGCTTCCATTCCCTTGGTTCTGGAGGATGGCCATTTAGCTTTATAGGTGTATTTTTTAATGTGGTTGTGGGAAGCTGTGCATTTAGGTATATACCTTATGCCGCCATCTTGGTTCCTCTCTGGGCTTTATTATTTTTTTAATACATTTTATTGATTTTTTACAGAGAGGAAGGAAGAGAGATAGAGAGTTAGAAACATCAATGAGAGAGAAACATCGATCAGCTGCCTCCTGCACACTCCCTTCTGGGTATGTGCCTGCAACCAATGTACATGCCCTTGACCAGAATCGAACCTGGGACCCTTGAGTCTGAAGACCAACACTCTATCCATAGAGCCAAACCAGTTAGGGCTGGCCTTTATTATTTTGATGTCTGATCCCTCTATTCCACTTTGCTGACAGTTTTTATCAAAAAGAGGTGCTGGATTTTGTTGAATGCTTTTTATGAATCTAGTAATACGATCATGTTTCTTTTATCCTTCATTTTGTTACTGTGATGTTTGACATTTATTTCATTGCATTCTTCTTACAACCAAGGTTACTTTTTTGCTGTCCCCTGGGGATATTGGTGGAGTATGTTTACTCCTGGTTTGCCTTTAGCTTCAAGAGTGTAAGTTCTTGGGCTTTGATATGTGTTTCCCTGACCTACTTTGATCCATTAAAAGTAAAGTTAACATTTTCCTGGAGTTATTAATGTCTACCAGAAAAATCCCTGGCTTTAATTTTCTGCTTATTTCTCTGGAATCTCACTTTATCTTAAATTTTGCTGGTCAATTACTTTGCATATATTATCAGTCACTGTTGGAATGAAAAAAATGTTACCACATATATATTGCACATTATTTTCAGAAGCAGAACTCACTGTGTCTTGAGCATTTAAAAACAAACAAAAAAAAACAGTTCTTGTCCTAGTCACTTTGGCTCAGTGGATGAAGCGTCAGCCTGTAGACTGAAGGGTGGTTGGTTCAGTTCTGGTCTAGGGCATGTACATGGGTTTCAGGCTTGATCCCCAAGACCAACATCGATGTTTCTCTCTCTTTGTCTCTCCCCCTCCCTTCCATTCTCTCTAAAAGTCAATTGGAAAAAAATATCCTCAGGTGAAGATTTAAAAAAACAACAACAACACAGAAAACAGTTATTTAAAGACTTTTCTTAGTTTTGTGTCTTTTCTTTGAGTACAACTTAGCCATTTTCACTATGTTAATAATATTAGCACAATACAGTAAGGTCTTCCTTAAAGCTTTTATAAAAGAGAGCCAAATTTTTTTCAGGCTAAAGAAGCAGTGGCAGAAGCTAAACATCTTGATCCTGGAAATATTTTCACTCAATTTTATCTATTCAAGATTGCAGTCATAGAAGGCAATTCTGACAGAGGTATGTTATTTATGAGTTACATTTAACTGTTAACACAAATAATAAAAATAATCCTCTTTGATCATAATATAAAAAACATGATAAGACAATGAAACAATGAACATATATAAGTATATATATCATATATATTGTGTATATTCTAGGTTTTCTATATAAAGATAATACAGCCATACAAAAAGAAATTATTGAAGGTTACATAAAAATAAAAGAACAGGTCCTACCTATTGGGGAGTAGGGTCTAGTCAGATGTGGGACAAAAATTTGGGGGAAAGTTGTCATGATATACTTTTTTAAAAATTTTTATTGATTTCAAAGAGGGAGAGAGAGATAGAAACATCAATGATGAGAGTGAATCATTGATCAGCTGCCTCCTGTATGGCCCACACTGGGGCTCGAGCCTGCAACCCGGTCATGTGCCCTGACCGGGAATCGAACCATGACCTCCTGGTCCATAGGTGTACGCTCAGCCACTGAGCCATGCCAACTGGGCACGATATACTTTTTTGAACTTTATGTTATTTGAACCAACCTGTTTTTAAAAATTAAGTTTAAAAGGTCTGGGTGCAGGAGAGATTACACTGCAAACATCCATCAGTTAAGAACTGTCTTTAGAGAATGGAAGTCTCCAGGGTAACTTTTGACTGTTTTCGTGTATTTGGGAGGTGATTAATGAGAGATTAGGCCTCGAGAAGGAGTTTCTATCTACAAAGTTGACAGTGTTGGAATTACTCAAAGGAACCTCATCCCATTAGTGTTGTTTCTTTTTCACTAAGCATAGTTTCCTAGCTAGTGTGCCTGAAAACGCATGTATCTTGACTTGGTTACAGATATGCCTATGCTATGGTAGTATTCTTATTCAGCCCTCAGAGTAGCTGAACCTAACCCTGAAGAAGTATGAGCTCCAGACTGGTTGCTCTTTGTGAAGGGCACAAGTTGAGAAATTGAAAAACTTGAATCTGAACATAATTTATACTAATCCAATTAAACAACTATTTATGAATGCCTCTTATATACATTAAATCCATAAGAAAATGGAAGATTACTTATTCTGCATTGAGAAAGAAATTAAGGATAGTAAACTATAAATGTATATTAATTAAGGAGTAGCAAATTGAAGTAAACTGTTTATCAGAGCTAATATTGGTGTCATGTCCATCATTAATGTTTTCATTAGACACTTCTAGGCATTTGCTTTATTTTATTTACTATGTTGAAGTATAAAAGAACTTAAAATATTTTGCCAACAGAAATGACAAAAAATGTATTTCCTATTAAACCTTTTATTTTAACACTAGAGGTATGGTGCATAGCATTTGTGCACTGTAGGGGGTGTCTTAACCCAGTCTGTGCCCTCTCACAATCCCGGACCCCCCCCAGGAGATGTCCGCCTGCCATTCGGGCCTAAGCCAGCAGTCAGACATCCCTCTCACAGTCAGGGGCCCTCGCACACCAGGACCCCTCATTTCTTACTGCCTGCCTGCAGCAGAAGTGGAAGAGGCTCACGCCACCGCAGCTGCGCTCGCCAGACATGAGCCCGGCTTCTGGCTGAGCTATGCTCCCCTTGTGGGAGTGCACTGACTATCAGGGAGCAGCTCCTGCATTGAGCATCTGCCCCCTGGTGGTCAGTGTGCATCATAGCAACCAGTTGTTCTGTTATTTGGACAATTTGCATATTAGGGTTTATTATATAGGATTCTATTAAAATAAGTTCACTTTTAAACATAGCATCAACTCAATGTTTTTACTTTTCTCCAATTGTCTGTCACCATTTTTAAAGTCAAGTTTATGCAAAAAAAGTTACTCTTGCTAGTGTATGATTCTGTGAGGTTTATTTATATTAATAATTCTGTGAGTTTTGATAACTGCATACAGTATGATCAAGATACAGAACAAAAATTTACCTCAGGCCCCTTTGTTGAAACTCCTTCCCATTACTTCCAGTTCTGGAAACTACTGACCTCATTTATAACTCTACAGTTTTGCCTTTTCCAGAATGTCATATAAATGGGATCATACCGTGTGGAGCTTTTTTAGCCTGGCTTCTTTCATGTAGCACATTGCATTTATCATCTATACTGCTATGGTTTCCATATAAACTTTTTTATTTCCTAGTATGGATGTATCACAGTTTGGCTATCCATTTACCAGTTGAAGGATGTTTGCATGGTTTTCAGTTTCGATGATTAGGAATAAATGTGCTATAAACATGTTGGTAGATTTTATGTTGTATTATGATCACATCGCTAAGAAGTAGATTGCTGTTATTTTTTAAATAATTTTTATTTTAAAATTATAGTTGTCATAATATTATATTAGTTTCAGGTGTACAGCCCCTTGCTTAGACAATATATAACTTACAAAATGATAACTTTTATAAATCTAGTACCCTTTGACACCATATATAGTTATTACAATATTATTAACTATATTCCCTCTAAGGATGTTTTATATCTACCAATTTGTACTTCTTAGTTTCTTCACTAATTTTTGGAATTTTAATTATGACGTATCTGGGTGTTGGCCTCTTTGGGTTTTTCGTGCCTGGAATTCTCTGTGTCTCCTGAATTTGTGTGACTTTTTCCTTCATCAGGTTAGGGAAGTTTTCTGACATCATTTCTTCAAATACTATACACACACACACACACACACACACACACACACACACACACACTCACTTTCTTCACCTTCTGGCAATCTTATGATGTGAATATTGTCATATTTCATGTCGTCCCATAGCTCCCTGCTGTTCTTCTGTTTTTTAATTATTTTTTTCTTTTGTTTCTCTAATTGAGTTCTTTTTTTCTACCTTATCTTTTAATTCAGCAGTCACCAACCATTCAGACCTCATGGACTACCAGTGGTCCATGGACCACCAGTTGGTGACCACTGCTCCAAAGGTTTCCTTAAACAAGCGGTCACCAAACTTTCCAACCTCACGGACCACCAGTGCTTGGCAGACCACCCGTTGTTGCTCACTGTTCTAATTTACTGATCTGATCCTCATCTCCTCCTAATCTGGTGTGTATTCCTTCCAATGTGGTCTTTACTAGTGCTATGTCATTCTTCATTTCTGATTCATCATTTTTTCATAGTTTCATTTTTTATACTTTAAATTTTTTATTGTTTAAAGTATTACATAAGTCTCCTTTTCCCCCCATTACTTCTCCCTGACTGCCCCCACAACCCAGCATATGCCCTCACCCTGCCCCATCAGTGTCCATTTGTTATGCTCATATGCATGCATACAAGTGCTTTGGTTGATCTCTTACTCACTAACCCCTCACTTCCCTCATAGATTGGACAGTCTCTTCAATGCTTCTATGACTCTGGTTCTATTTTTGTTCATCAGTTTATGTTGTTCATTTTATTCCACAAATGAATGAAATCATGTGATATTTATCTATCTCTGACTGGCTTATTTCACTTAGCATAGTGCTCACCAGATCGATCCATGGAGTTAAAATGGTAAGAATTCTGTCTTTTTTACAGCAACATAGTATTCCATTGTGTAGATGTACCAAAGATTTTAATCCACTCATCTACTGATGGGCACTTAGGCAGTTTCCAAATCTTAGCTATTGTAAATTGTGTTGCTATGAACATAGGGATGCATATATCCTTTCTGTTTTCTTGGGATATATTTCTAGAAGTAGGATTACTGGGTCAAATGAGAGTACCATTTTTAATATTTTGAGGAAATTCTATACTGTTTTCTACAGTGGCTGCACCAGTCTGCATTCCAACCAGCAGTGCACAAGGGTTCCTTTTTCTCCTCATTCTCTCCAACACTTGTCATTTGTTGATTTGTTGATGATAGCCATTCTGAGAGGTGTTAGATGGTACCTCATTGTTGTTTTGATTTGCATCTCTCAGATGACTAGGGACGTTGAGCATGTTTTCATATGTCTGTTGGCCTTCTGTATGTCTTCTTTCAAAAAATGTCTATTTAGGTCCATTGCCTATTTTTTGATTGGGTTGTTTATCTTCCATTTGTTAAGTTGTATGAGTTCCCTATAAATTTTGGAGATTAAACCCTTATTGGAGATAGCATTGGCAAATATGTTTTCCAATATAGGGAGCTTTCTTGTTGTTTTATTGATGGCTTCTTTCAATGTGTAGAAAGCTTTTTATTTTGATGTGGTCCTATATGTTTATTTTCTCCTTAGTTTTTATTTCCCTATGAGCTGTTTTGATAAAGATATTGCTATGACAAATATCTGCTATTTTGTTGCTTAGGGCTTCTTCTAGGATTTTTATGGTTTCCCATCTGATGATTAAGACCTTTACCAATTTTTTGTGTGTATGGTGTAAGTTGGTGGTCTAATTTAAGTTTTTGCATGTATCTGTCCAATTTTCCCAACACCATTTATTGAAGAGAACTTCTTGAAACCATTGTATGCTCTTGCCTCCTTTGTAATTATTAATTGAGCATAATGGCTTGGCTTGATCTCTGAGTTCTCTGTTCTGTTCCATTGATCTTTATGTCTGTTCTTGCATCAATTCCAGGCAGTTTTGAGAACAGTGGTTCTGTAGTATAGCTTGATATCTGGCATTTTAATCTGTCCAACTTTTCTTCATTCTCAAGAGTGCTGCAGCTATTCAGGGTCTTGTTTAATTCTAGATGGATTTTTGGAGAGTTTCTTTTAGGTATTTGAAGTATGCTATTGTTATTTTAATTAGTATTACACTGAATTTATAGATTGCTTTGGGTAGTATGGACATTTGAATAATGTTGATTCTAACCATCTGTGAACACGTTATAGTCTTCCATTTGCTATGTCTTCCTCTATATCTTTTTTAGGGTCCTGTAATTTTTTGAGTACAGGTCCTTTATTTCCTTGGTCAAATTTATTCCTAGCTATCTTAATTTTTTTTGTTGCAGTGACAAATGGGATTTTTTTATCTTTCTATAAGTTCATTATTAGTGAATAAAAAAGCCATAGACTTATGAGTGTTAATTTTGTATCCTGCTACATTGCCGAATTCATTTGTTAGTTCTGGTAGATTTTTGATGGAGTCTTCAGGGATTTCTCTGTACAATATCATGTCATTTGCAAATAATAACAATTTTACTTCTTCTTTTCCAATTTGGATATCTTTTATTTTTACTTCTTGTGAGATCACTATGACTAGCACTTCCAGTACTATCTCGAACAAGAGTGGTAATAGTGGGCATCCCTGTCTTGTTCCTGTTCTTAGGGGAAATGGTTTTAGTTTTTGCCCATTGAGTACAATGTTGGCTGTAGGTTTGTTGTAGAAGCGTTTTATTATGTCTAGGTATGATACCACTATTCCCACTTTGCTGAGAGTTTTTATCAAGAAATGGTGTTGGATTTTGTCAAATGCTTTTTTGCATCAATTGATATGAATATGTGATTTTTATCTCTTAATTTGTTTATGTGATGTATCACCTTTATTGATTTTTGGATATTGTACCATCCTTACATCCCCAGGACAAATGCCACTTGGTCATAGTGTATGATCTTTCTAATGTAATGCTGGATCTGATTTTCTAAAATTTTGTTGAGGATTTTGGCATCTATGTTCATCAGGGATATTGACCTGTAATTCTCTTTCTTTGTAGTGTCTTTATCTAGTTTGGGGATTAGGGTAATGCTGGCTTCATAGAAAGAGCTTGGAAGTGTGCCTTCCTCTTGAATTTTTTGGGATAGTCTGAGGAAGATAGGTTTTAGTTCTTATTTGAATGTTTGGTAAAACTCCCCTGTGAAGCTGTCTGGTCCCAGGATTTTGTTTGCTGAAAGCTTTTTGATGACTGCTTCAATTTCCTCATTAGTTATTAGCTTGTGAGATTTCTTTTAGTCTTCTTGGTTGAGTTTTGGAAGGTTGTATTTTTCTAGAAATATGTCCATTTCCACGAGGTTGTCTAGTTTGTTGGAGTAGAGTTGTTCATAGTATTTTTTAACAATCCTTTGTATTTCTGTGGGGTCTGTTGTTATTTCGCCTCTATTATTTCTGATTTTGTTTATTTGTGTCCTCTCTCTTTGCTTCTTGGTGAGCCTGGCTAGAGGTTCACCCATCTTGTTTATCCTTTCAAAGAACCAGCTCTTGGTTTCATTGATCTTGTGTATTGTTTTGTTGTTGTTTTTTGGTCTCCGTAGCTTTTATTTCTGCTGTGATCTTTATTATCTCCTTCCTTCTGCTCACTCTGGGCTTTTCTTGTTGCTCTCTTTTAAATTCTTTAAGTTGTAGAGTTAGATAATTTATTACCAGTTTTACTTGTTTTTTTTTTTTGAGATAGGCCTGTAATGTTATGAACATCCCACTCAGGACTGCTTTCACTCTGTCCCATAGGGTTTGGGTTATTTTGTTTTCATTGTCATTCATTTCCAGGATGTTTTTAATTTCTTCTTTGATCTCTTCAGGAACCTAGTCATTGTTTAATAGCATGTTATGCAGCTTCCATAGTAAGAGACTTTAATACCCCAATGACATCCTATCTAATAAAGAGGGAAAAGTCAAAGTATTTGACTTTTTTTATTATTTTTATTATATTTGATTTCTTATATGATGCCATTGTGATCTGAGAAAGTTTTTGATATGATTTCAGTCTTCCTGAATATGGAGAAACTTTGACTTGAGAAGAATATATATTCTGTAGCTTTGGGATGAAATGTTCTGAAGGTATTGATTAAGTCCATCTAATCTGGTGACTCATTTAGGATTGATGTTCCTTTGCTGATTTTTTGTCTAGAAGATTTATCTTGTGACTAGAGGCCCATGAAAATTCATGCACTGGAGGGGAGCTCTCTCATTCCAGCCTGCCCCCTCTCACAGTTCAGGAGCCCCCAGAGGCGGTAGGCAACCTGGTGATCAGGGGAAGGTGATTCCCCATCACACCTCTGCTGCTGCCACTACTGGCAGTGCAAGCCTCGGCCAGCCCTGGTTACTTAGCCTCGGGAAGCCCTGGGTGCCTGGGCAGCTGCCATCCAAGGCTTGCCTGTGCCTTGGGCTGTCCCTTGGTGGCTGGGGGGCTGAGGGGACTAGGAGACTCTGGAGGCAGGGGCACACCAGCAAGGCTGAGGTGACTGGGTGCTGCCACTTTTGAGGGCGTGGCTGTAAATTAGCATATTCTCTCCTTATTGGCTGTGGGTGCTGCCATGTTTGAGGGTGTGGCAGTCAATTAGCATATTTTTTCCTTATTGGCTGTGGGCGCCACCAACTTTGTGATGGTGTGAGGATCAATTAGCATATTCCCTCCTAATTGACTGTGGGTGCCACCATCTTTGCGATGGTGTGAGGGTCAATTAGCATATTTTTCCTTATTGGCTGTAGGCGCCACCATCTTTGTAATGGTGTGAGGATCAATTAGCATATTCCCTCCTAATTGGCTGTGGTGCCACCATCTTTACAATAGTATGAGGGTCAATTAGCATATTACCTCCTTATTGGCTGTGGGTGTCACCATCTTTGAGGGTGTTGGCAGTTAATTAGCATATTCCCTCCTTATTGGCTGTGGACGCCATCATCTTTGCAATGGTGTGAGGGTCAATTAGCATATTCCCTCTTTATTAGATAGGATGTCATTGGGGTATTAAAGTCTCCTACTATGATTGTATTGCTGTCGATCTCTTCATTGACATCTTCCAGAAGTTTTTTGTGTATTTGGGTGCTCCTGCATTGGATGCATATATGTTTACCAGAGTTATATTCTCTTGTTGTATCAATCCCTTTAGTATTATGGCCTTCAGTTTGAGGTCTGTTTTGTCAGATATAAATATTGCTACCACACCTTTTTTGGTTTCCATTTGCCTGAAAGATATTTTTCTATCCCTTCACTATCAGTCTGTGTGAGTCCTTTGTTCTCAGGTGTGTCTCTTGTAGACAGCATATATGACTCATGTTTTCTTTATTCATTCAGCTGCCTGATGTCTTTTAACTACAGCATGTAATCCATTTATGTTTAAGGTTATTATTGATAGGTACTTCTTTTTTGCCATTTTTATTCTTTATCCCTGTGTTCCTTCTTCCCTTTCTATTTCTTCTTATTGTAACAGTCCCTTTAGAGTTTCTTGCATTGCTGACGTGGTACTGATAAACTCCCTTGGCCTTTTTGTGTGTGTCTGTGAAGCTCCTGATTTCCCTTTAAATTTTGAATCATAGCCTTGCTGGATAGAGTATTCTTGGATTCAGTCCTTTGCTTTCATCACTTTGTATACTTCCTTGCATTCCTTTCTGGCCTGTGTGTTTCTGTGAGAAATCACTTGATAATGTAGTGGGAAATCCCATGTAGGTAACCTTCTGTCTCTATCTTGCAGCCTTTACGATTTTCTGTTTGTCAACATTTGCTATTGTAATTATGATGTGTCTTGGTGTCAGTCTTTTTGGGTTCCTCTTGTTTGGGCATCTCTGTGTTCATGTGACTTTTTTCTTCCCCAGATCACAGATTTCTGACATTATTTCTTCAAAGAGAATTTCTAACCCTTGCTCCTTTTCTTGTTGTGCTGTCATCCCTATTATACATATAGTGCTTGATTTCATGTTGTCCCAAAGCTCCCTCGGCCTCTCCTCCTGTCTTTGATTTTTTTCTCCAATTGCAGTTCAGTTTGGGTGAGTTTTGCTTCCCTGTCTTCTAAATTGCTAATTCGTTCCTCCACTTCTCCTAGTCTACTGTTGAAAGTTTCCATATTGTTTTTTATTGTAGTTTATCACTCTTTATTTCTTCCTGATTCTTACATAGGTTGTTGATTTTCTCATCCATCCAGTTTATGATCTGTATGACCCTTATTCTGAAATTTTTTCTGACATATTGCATGCCTCCATTTCATTTAATTTCTTTTCTGGTGCATCCTCCTTTTCTTTCCTTTGGGGGTTCTTCTATCTCCCCATTTTTGCTCTCATCAAAGGATCTCAGTGTCAAGGTGCACAAGGCCTGTGGCTACAGTGGTGAGCTTGGTGGTGGGTCCCATGGTTGCAGACAATGGCTGCTCCTTAGGCAGTCACGTGTGGCATCTGCTCCTCATGGGGTCATAGGGTGCTGCTCCTTGTGTGGTCTGTGGCAGCAGCTGCTCGTGTGGCTGCTGGAGCAGTCACAGTGCCCTGGGCTGCTATATAAGGATCAGTTTTTTACCCATGCAGTCATTTAACCTGGGTTCCTACATAAGGCTCAGCTGTTCTCACATTTGGTCTCGGAGCTCAGGGCTGCTGCATAAGGCTCAGCTGTTCGCCAAGACGTGGAGCCTGGGACTGCTGTGTAAGGCTCAGCTGTTCATGCACACATGCAGTCACTGTGCCTGGGGCTAAAGTGTCTGGCTGGTGGGAGGGGAGCATGCTCCAGAACTCACAGTAACCCTTATTTGGGGAGGCTGGATTCCCAGTGTCCATGGGTCAGCAGCCGAGGCAACAGGTCCCTGGCTGGAGTGGCTATAGGATCCTGGGTGGTGACTGAGAGCATCATGGGTGAAGGTGAATCTGGGCTCCTAGTCACAACAGCTCTCCCCTTCAAGATAATGCAGCTTATGCATCAGAGCCAACGCTCTGAGAGAGATTACAGCAATAACAGAGGCTGCCTGGCTATGCGAGCCCAGTCTGCCAGCCTCTGAAGGTCCTGAGAGATTTAGCTGTCCCTCCCTCAAGCACACACACACAGCACACGTTCATACACTCCCCTTTCTCTTCCTCACTGCCATCCTCTTGGCCACCATCTTGGAATCTCTTTCATAGTTTCTATATATTTTATTATGCTGTTAAGCATTCTTATAATCGTTATTCTGAACTCTATATCTGGTAAATTTCTTATCTTCATTTTATTTAGCTCTTGTTCTTTCATTTGTGGCTTATATTTTTTTGTCTCCCTATTTGGGTGCCTGTTTGAGTTTGTATCTGTGTATTAGATAAATCTCCTATGACTCCCAGTCTCTGGTACAGGGCAATTTCAGATGCTGTTTGAGACTGGCCCTGAGTACCCTGTTTGGAGTTATCAGCAATCCACAGCTTTTGGCTCCCTCTCCTGAGGCTGGGTGCCTTTGGTAAGGACCAAGATGTACACCAAGGTCTGCTTTTCCTAGCCTCAAGTCCAAAAGGAGATCATGCAAAGACTCAAAGCATTCTAGAATCTTATTGATATTTTCCGTCTTCATTTGCTTCTGGCTATAGACCATAGCAAAGTGTAGACTTTACATGGTGGGTGAGAGGTTTTCCAACAGGGTATGGCAATTGCTTCCCTCCTGTAAATGTTGGCCTGTGAAAGATGTCCTCTGCAGTATGAGGGAATTACTCAGCACAAGAAACCAAGATGTCTGCCTTACAGGCTATAATGCTGGAGCCCCCAACCCTGGATTCTCTTCACACAGTTCTAGTCTACTCTGCCCTCTCTCTGCTAAAGCCCAACATAAGTGGCTACACACAAAATTTTGTGCATTGGCCCTTTATAAGGGTGCCTGCATTTCCAGCTGTCTCTCACTGGTAGACAATAATCCCACTGCTTTTCACAGCTAGATGGTATGTGGGTACCTTTTCTAGTTCTGGTGCTCTTGTCTGGGGAGCTCAACTTAGGGTTTAGACCCCAGAGTTCTTAGTGGAAACTGCCCCGCCCAGCTGAGATATACCCCTGGAACTTTAGCTGTTTCCTGCGGGCGCTCTGCCACCCCTCTCACACCTCTGAACTTCCTACCAGTCTCCATGCAGTCTACTTTCAGTCCTTGGTTATCAGGGTTCTCTCCAGCTAGTCTTTAGTTGACTATTCAGGATGTTTTTTTCTGTATTTTAGTTGTAATTTTGGTTTGGTCCTGGGAGAGTGTCAGTGTAGCTACCACTATATCTGCTGCCATTTTGAAACTTCTCCTTTGATGTTGAATTTGGTCATATAGTTTTTCTGCATCTACTGAAATGATCAATTTTTAAAAGTTTGTTAAAGTGATCAGTTAAATTGATTTTTCAACTGTTAAACTAATACTACATTCCTGCGATAAGCTCCTCTTATTCATGATATAGTCTCCTTCTTACATAATATTATATTTAATATATGCTGTTGTTTAAAAATATTTTTACATGTGTCTATGACTGATATTGGTCTGTATTTCTTTTTTCCTGTAATGTTTTTGGTTTTGCCATCTGGGTAATACTGACTTCATAAAATGAGCTCAGAAATACACCCTCCTTTTAACTTTCTAGAAGAGGTTCTGTTGCTCAGTGGTATTAATTTACTTTTTAAATGTTTGGTAGAGTTCACCAGTGAAGCCATTTGGGCCTGGATTTTTCTTTATAGGGAAGTTTTTAATTATAAACTCAATTTATTTAATAGATATAGGGCCATTCCCCTTATTTATTATTTCCTGACTGAGTTTTAGTAGATTATTTCTTTCAATAAATTTACAGCCCACTAGTATGGCTCAGTGGCTGAGCATCAACCTATGTCCCAGGAGGTCACGGTTCAATTCCTGGTCAGGGCACATGCCCAGGTTGTGGGTTTAATCCCCAGTGTGGGGCATGCAGGAGGCAGGTAATCAATGATTCTCTCTCATCATTAATATTTCTGCCTCTCCCACTCTCTTCTTCTCTGAAATCAATAAAAATATTTTAAAAAAGAAATTTGTCAGTTTCATCTAAGTTGAAATTATTGGCCTGAACTTATTCATTATTTCCTCCATATTAGTTTTTTTAAATCTGTAAAAGCTATATTGATATCACCTTTCTCATTCCTAATATTTGTAATTTGTGTCTTCTGTCATTTTCTTCTTGTCAGAGTGACTGGAAGTTGGTCAATTTCATTGAGGTAATAGAACCAGTTTTTGGTGTTAATTTTTCTCCATTTTTTTCTGTTTTGTATTTCATTTATGTTCTGATTTTTGTAATTTCTAATATTCTGCTTATTTTGAGTTTCATTTGATTTTCTATTTCCAGTTTCCAAAGGTGAAAGCTAAGGTCATTGATTTAAGACCTTTATTCTTATCTAATATAAACAGTTAATCCTATAAGTCACCTTCTAAGTAATGCTTTAGTGATGATTCAGAAATTTAGATATGTTGTGTTTTCATTTTAATTCAGTTCAAAATACTTTCTAATATGACTTTTGATTCCTTTGGATTATTTAACAATGTGCTACTTATTTTCCAAATATTTGCTGATTTCCAGATACTTTCTTTTATTAATTTTTAAACTTTGAGATATAATTTATATTCCATAAAGTATATAATTCAGAGGGTTTTTTCTAAATTTTCTTACTGAATCCATTAAAAAATACACACACGATTCAGAAGATTTTAGTATATTCACAGAGGTGTATAAGCATCACCATATAACTGATTCTGGACCATTTCATCATCCTTAAAAGAAAATAAGTTCCCATTATCAGTTATCCCCCCCCGTCCCATTTCCCCTTCCCATAGCCACTGGTAATCACTAACTTTTTGTCTGTTTGAATTTTCACATAAATGGATTCATACAATAGATCTTTGTCTTGATTTTTTCACTTAGCATGTTTTCAAGGTTCATCATGTTGTAGCATGTATCAGTACTTCATTCCTTTTTATGGTTAAATCATATTCTGTATGAATATACATTTTATTTATCCATCAGGTGATGACTATATACATATATATATTAAAGGCTAATATGCAAAGTGTCCCTTTGGGAGTTGGACCAGGAGTTCGATTGTTTGCTATGATGTGTCCTGACCACCAGGGGGTGGCATGGAACAAAGGAAAACCTGGCTGGCAGCTGGAAGGCCCTGATTGGCCCTGATTGCTGGCCAGGCCCAGGGACCTTACCTGTGCATGAATTTCATGCACTGGGCCTGTAGTTATAAATAATGCTATGAATATACTTTAAAAAGTTTCCCAGTTGTTTCTAATATGCAGCAGAGTTGTGAATCAGATATAAAGCTGATGATGGGCCCTGGATTTGCACACCAAGGCTGTACAATATATCACATCACATCTTTTGGGACAACATGACTCAAGAGTGGGCATTCCCTCCAGCTTAATGAGCTTTTCAAAAAATGGTACCCCAATCACAGTGAAGCTCAATCAGGAAGTTCCCCTTGAGTGATTCATGAAATGATACTACTTGCTGTAAAACAATCAGGTACATATACCATGAACAAGGCAAAAGATGTCATAAATCCTTCTCTCATAAGCTCCCATGTGCCACCATATTCTTCTTCATCTATCTGTAAGTAGTTGTTGAAATAGAGGTACAGGGCTCCTGCAATAATCAGGCAGAACACTGCTATTCCCAAGAAACCTTGCAATGGTAACAATCCCCAAATGACACCTAAACCACAGCAATAATCTGTCAGAACCAGTAGATCACATCTAAAAATTCATCCTTGTCCTCCCAGGCTGTGTCACTTCATAGCACCTTGCTCCACACAGAGACTTTGAGGGCCCTGTTGTCCAGCTGAGACTAAGGTGGCTCCTCCTTCCACCTCCTGCCACTCATCCTATCTCTACTCCCACTGGGCCTGGGGCATGCTGGCCAAGCCAAAAAAAATTGAGGTCTAGGGTCGCAGGTCACAGTGTTCTGGGCAGCAGTGGAGACTCTGAAGTCTGGCTCAGGGGCACGCTACAGCTGCCCACACTTGGCAAAGCAGTTGGCTCAGCTCGCTCTCCTTTTATTTTTAATTTCATTTCATTGTAGTCAAAAAGTATAACTTTGTATGACTTGAATCCTCTTAACTATTTTGAAGTTTGTCATGTGGCCCAAAATATTGTCCTTCTCGGTAAATATTGCATGTGCACCTGAGAAGAAAATGTATTTTGCTGATGGGGGGTCATGTGTTCTATAGATGTCAATCAGGTCAAGCTGATTAATAGTGTCGAATGTACTGTGTTCTTGCTGATTTTTTATTTGTTCTATTAATTATTAAAGGAGAATTTTGAAATCTTTGACTATAATTATGGATTTATTCTTTTCTCTTGTAGTGTATTGGTTTTTGCTTCTTATATTTTGAAATTTTGCTATTGGGTAAATAAATATTTAGAATTGTTATGTTATCATAATGAATGTATTTGTTTATCATCATGAATTATCCTTCTATCACTGGTAATATTCTTTTCTCTGAAATCTATTTTATCTGATATTAATATAACCCTCCAGCTTTCTTTTGATTATCCTATTCTTTTTCTTTTAACTAATTTTGTTTTCATATTTAAAGCATATTTCTTCTAGGCAGCATATAGTTGAAAGTTGCTTTCTGTAATCCTATTTATCTCTGCCTTTTAATTGAGTCATCTAGACCATTATATTTAAGATGATTATTGATATGGTTAGGTTTCAATCTTGTGATATGTCTCATCTCTTCTTTAATGCAATTTTAATTTTTCTGCTTTCTTTTGGATTAATTGAATCTTATGATTATATTTATCTTATTTTGGCTTATTAGCTGTAACTCTTTTTCTGTTATTTTAATTGTTACCTAAGGTCTTTACTACATATATTTAACTTATCATAATCTACCTTTAAGACATAATGGGATATAATACTGTAATTCATTTATTTTACTTCATTCTATATTATATTTCATTTAATGGATATACCAAAATGTATTTAGCCTAGCCATTATTGATGGAATTTAGATTGTTTCCATACTTATTGCTGGATGAACATTTGTTTTTGTTTTAAATATATTTTTATTCATTTTTAGAGAGAGGGGAAGGGAGAGGTATAGAGAGATAGAAACATTGATGAGAGAGGAAGTCATTGATTGGCTGCTTTCTTCATGGCCCCAACTGGGGATCAAGCCCACAGCCTAGGCATATGTCCTGACTGGGCATTGAACTGGCAACCTCTTGGCTCCTGGGTCAGTGCTCAACTGTTGAGCCACACCAGCTGGACTGGATGAGCATTTTTGTATGTTTTCATTTACTTTTGCATAGGATATATTCACAGAGATGAATTGCTCAATTGGGGATTTTTCTGACAGTTTAGCAATTTAGATGACTGAAAATTAACTAATATTTTAAAGATATTAGTGTTCATAAAATGAGTTCCAATGTCACTGTGGTATAATTAACCATTGATAGCTATTATCTTTGATAAGAGTGTCTCAGGTTTTGAATTGTTTCTTTGTTTTCAGCTCTGCAAGCAATTACCACTTTAGAAAATTTATTAACAACTGAAGCATTAGAAGGGAATGATTCACTTGCAGATACAAGTTCACCTGTCAAGATTTTCAATCTAGCTGCCCAGTTTGCTCTAGAGGTAACTCTTATGTATACATTTATGAAATTTTTGCCTCTTTTTCATGTTGTGAGATATTTAATGGAATCATCATTAGGTAGGCACAGGAGAGACCTTCCCTTACTTCCTTTACTATTTTACCTCATATTTTTCTCACCAAGCTTGGTTACAGCATTTTAAAATTTCTCTTCATTTCTTTCTAATGTGAAGTAAATGAAACAAAGTGAGGTGACATATTTGTACTTAAAACTACAGAAAAAACAAATATATTAAAATGTTAATTTATAAAACACCAGAGTTAAAACGCTATGCCATGCAAACAAATACAGTAGTTATCTATTTAGAAACTTGTCTTTCTCATCAACTTGAAAAAAAGTACACAGTTTAAATCCCTGTATATCCTTTAATTTTTTAACCACAAACAATTTTATTTTAGAAATAATAAATATTATCACCCCTGTTTTTTACTTGCAAAACCTAGTCTTAGTATAATGCATAGGATTAGGAAAAGCATCGTAGGAACTGTGGAGCTCTTAGACGTGGTCATAGACTAGATTTGATTACTGACTGGCTCTACAACTTAAGTACTTGACTTCTTTGATTCTTAATTTCATTGTTTGTAAAGTAAAGGTAATACCTACCAACAGAATTTTGGAAATTAACTGAGAAGGTAGCTGAAAATGTGATTTGAAGCTTAATCTACAGGTATGGTGTTTCTATTCTTATTAATATACTAGAGGCCCAGTGCATGAAATTCATGCACCCAGAGGTGGGGGTTCCCTGAGCCCGGCTTGCACCCTCTTGCAATCCGGGAGCCCTTGGAGGATGTCTGACTGCTGTGGAGGCAGAAGAGGCTCTCACCATTGCCGCTGCGCTTGCCAGCCATAGCCCGGCTTCTGGCTGAGCAGCACTTCCCCTGTGGGAGCACACTGACCACCGGAGGCTCCTGTGTTAAGCATCCACCCCCTGGTGGTCAGTGCACTCCCACATAGCTTCTGTATTACTTAAGTTCCCTCCACCACACGTGCACTTGAAAAGAATGTAGCCTTTGGTTTGCTCTAGCTTCGTGGCTGTTGGCCTCCATCTTGGCTGGATTAATTTGCATACAGCCACTCTGATTGGCTGGTGGTAACGGTCAATTTGCATGTTTCTCTTTTATTATATTAGATATACAACCTGGCCACAGCAGCTAATTCTTCTACTTTATCTCATACTAGGGGCCCGGTGCACAAAAATTTGTGCACTCGGGGTGGAGGGAGTCCCTCAGCCCGGCCTGTGCCCACTCACAGTCTGGGACCCCTCAGTGGATGTCCTATGATGGCCCCAGTCTGCCAGGCGCCTATTGTGTGTGTGTGTGTGTGTGTGTGTGTGTGTGTCACCACTGGGGACCTGCCCCCAGCTGCATCAGAGGCTCAGAGCAGTCCTCCTGTGTGTGTCTACCTGCTGGGGGCCTGCCCCAGGCACACCGTGGAGGCTTGG
>PVJC01014443.1:0-36476 GCA_004026665.1 Murina feae
GACTGTATGCAAATTAACCCAGTCAAGATGGAGGCTGGCAGGGCGGCTCTTCACTGGGAGCCTCCACAGCCGGCCGGCATAGCTGTGCCAGGTGTGTCAGCTCAGTGAGGGCGGGGGGGAGTCTGGCCTGGGGCCTCCTCGGGGCATCCAGGAGCGCCCACCCTGGGGCCACTGCCTGGCTCCACCCCCTGGGGACCTCCCCGGGTCATGCGGGAGCACAGGGCCCCTGCAGGGTGTGCAGGAGCAGCCGTCCTGGCTCTGCTGCCTGGCTGTGCCCCCTGGGAGCCTCCTTGGGGCGTCCAGGAATGCCTGTCCTGGGTCCACTGCCTGGCTCTGCCCTGGGGGCCTCCTCGGGAGCACCCGTCCAGGGTCCGCTACCTTCATCCTCCCCCCAGGGGCCTCCACAGGGCATGCGGGAGCGTCTACTGCACAGTGCGGAGAATCCAAAGCCAGTTCACTGCCCAGCTCCACCCCGGGTGTGTTTGCTCAGCAGCAGGGCCCCACCGAGGGATCCTGCACCAGCGTCTGCCCCTGGCTTTCCATCCAACTCTGCGCCAGGTGTGTCCCCTCAGCGGTGTGGGCCCACCAGGCGTGTGCAATCGTGGGCCCTCCGGTGGGAAACGTCCAGGCCTGCACTCACCAGCCCTCCCACCCCCCAGTGCACGAACCCTGAAGGGGCTGTGGACAGCCTGAAATGGCTCTCAGCTCCTCACCCAGGCTGGCCAGGCATGCCAGCAGGTGGACATCCCCCACGAGGTGTCCCAGACTGCAAGAGGGCACAGGCCGGGCTGAGGGACCCCCACCCCCTGAGTGCACAAATTTTTGTGCACCGGGCCCCTAGTTAATCAAATAATCATAGGTTAATTAAAATAAAACCAGTCATAACTTGTCATCGATTAAATTAGTAAACACTTAGATGATAGTATCCAATAAATAAACTTATTTATTGCAATTAGAAGATATAATAACCAATTAATCTAATTTGGCAATAAGAACTAAGAATCACAATAATGCCCATAACTTTTATCAGCTCTCATTTCTGGGAATTCATTCTAGAGTTTAAAAAAGACCATGAATACTTAAAATAGACCCAAATAGATTTATCAATAAGTATAAGTTTATATGACATGCATTCAGTGACAACTTAACAGTTAAGTGACTACGATGCCCAAAGGAATATTAAACACATAATAAAAATAATAGTGAAGTAATATTATTCCCTTCAAAAATTGTAAACTATTGTTCCTAGCAATATTATAAAAGTAATAACTTTTGTTGGTAGACATTAGAAAATAAAACCTGTGCTTACTATGATGACAACCTTAAAAAGGAATGATTATTCATGAAATTGTGATAATTACGCTGTCGTATAAGAAACAAAGTGCTTTTATCCCCCTTTCCAAATTATGACCGCAGACATGGTTTTGCGGATGTTATTTAACTCAGAGCTAACATTGGAAAATATATACCTTGCTACTCAAGTGAAGTTAACTTGAGAAATATTTAGAAATGCAGAAGCCCAGGTTCCACTACAGAATTACTGGAACAGAATCTGCCACTTTAACAAGATCGCAGGTAAGTTTTATTCCCATTAAAGTTTGAAAAACATGAATGTAGTGTGCTCCATGTAATAAGCACTCTTGCTGCTTCCTGGAATCTATCTCCAAGCTAGGATAAGTAGCCACGTATTGACGTCAATTCCATTAATTATGGAGGACTTATTTCCATAGAGGGTGTCTTTAAAAATGAGCACTAACCTTGCCACCACTCTTGAGAACATTACTATTATGTAGATAATCCATGAAACACAATGGACTTTCAGAATCTTGAACTTCTTAACTTCAAATGTTTTCTTCAGTCCACTTGCCTTACACCAGTCACTTGATCCTAGATCTGGATCAATTAACAGGAGCTGCAAAGCCTTTACTAAATAGACATCCATCCTATTTAATTCATCCTACATAGAATTGCCATAAAATTCTTCTTAAAATGATGTAACATTTTACCATGATTGCTTTTGGTTCACTTTATTTCCTTTACAGCATCCATCAGAAAATTCAGTAATTTTTGTGCTTACATATCTATTTATTCCCTTTTCTCATCTCCCAATGCTTAGAGCATAGGACAATGTTCTATCATCTGTGACAGAAATGTTAACCCAATTTCTGTCTCAAAGCAAGTACTTAGCTTTTAAAGAATGAACATAGGCATACGTTTTGGGTATTTTCCCACTTTCAAGAACATTTATCATCTGCCATGTGGACTAAATACAATTATCCTTACTCAGTAAATGAGGAAAATGATGCCCATGACTTGTCAAAGATTAGAAATAAAATGAGTGACAAAACCTACATAAAAATTTAGGTATTCTGCATCAAGTGACCATAATTGTCCATTTCAATAGATTTGTTCTCCAGTTTATAATTCTTCCTAAATTGCAGGCCCTGCCACAATGTGTCAACTTTTTGTCTACTCATTGATTATATAGGCACTTTCTTTGGTATATTCAGGTAAACCTGCTTAATGACACACTTATACCATGATTTTTCCCTCCTCTATGTCTATGCCCATACAGTTAGCCTAAAGTAATACCTTAATCTTTAAGAAAATCCAACTCATCATGAATCTGATCCTTAAAATTCTGCTACATGTTACTCAATACTGCCCCATTTTAGTATATTTCTTCCTTGCTTTGCACAGCTCCAATATACAAAATTACAATTTTCTTATTTAAATAACACCAATTTCCCCAACAACGTTAATCTCAGTTAACGTGGCATATTAGCAGTGAGTAATTGCATAACATAAAATTGCTGCTAACTCTCTAATTAATAAATCAATATGCAAATAACAGATGTGCATCATGCTCAGTGACCAGTCCCTTCATTTCCTTTGAAGTCTGTGTATCTGTTACCAGTACACAAAAAGACAGCAAAGCATGTAGCTGTATTGACTCCTTTTTTCTCAGTGATAAAACCAACTGACATTTTACAAAAATGGATAACCATTTCCTAAAAGAGGGAATTGATTAGCAAAGATGAACATGTAGCAAAGAAATAAAAAGTGGTAACACCGAAAGTGAAAGTAGAATCAGATATAAATGGAGTTAAGGGAAAAAATAGCTGACCCTGAGAATATTGGCACTGCTATTTGTCAACACGTTCTACATATACAGCTGGGAAAACCTTAGTGAAAAACAACTTATTGACACAAATGAAAAAAGCGGTTGTAATGAAAGGATCAAGGAACTGGCAAAAAAATAACTTCACAGATATTTAAAAAATGCAAAGGATAAAATATGAGAAGCTGATCCAAACTTAGAAAAGAGCATGACTATTTGCCAAGTCATAGAGGAGAAGGGTACGCTAAGAGAACAATGCAAGCACTGTCCAAACCACTTGATACTTTTTTATAAATAAATAAATGCTTTTATTCATAATATTTTAATGTTTTCAAGTACACTGTACTAAAAAATCATTAGTTTTACTAATTTTTATTTCTCTATACAGTACAAGAGTTCTAAATGTTTTAATGCTATAGAACAATGTAAATTTTTTCTATTAATTACTAAAATCTCTTTGCATATACCACACAGGAAAGATCATGAGAGTGAAAATGCAATCTGCACAACTATAGAGAATATTTATAAACTATGTGCTTGATAAGGGATTAATGTCCAAAATACACAAGGAAGGCGCTCAACTCAGCAAAAGAAAACAAATTGAATAGACATTTCTCAAAACAAGATCTACAGATGGTCATCAGAGACAGGGAAAATGCTCAACATCACTAATCATCAGGTAAATGTACATCAAAACCACAAATATATCATCACTTCACCTGTGTTAGAATGACCAAAAAGACAAAAACTTTGGTGAGAATGTGGAAAAAGGGGGAACCCTTGTACCCTGTTGGTGGGAATGGAAATTAGCACAGCCATTGCGGAAAACAGTATAGAGGTTTTCAAAAACTTAAAACTAGCACCACCATATGACCCAGCAATCTCATTTCTGGGTATATACCAAAGAAAACAGTGGTTGCCAGGGGCAAAGGGGGAAATGGGGAGATGTTGGTCAAACAGTACAAAGTTTTAGTTATGCAAGTTAACTAAATTCTAGACATTAAATGAATATCATGGCTACTATAGTCCACAATACTGTATTGCACACTTAAAATTTGCTAAGAGAGTAAATATTGCATTCTTACCACATAAAAGGAACTATGTGAGCTAATTGATTGTGTTGATCATTCCACAATGTATAAGTATATCAAAATCAGCCTAATGTATAGTTTAAATGGTTACAGTTTCTTTTTGTCAAGTATATCCCGATGAAACTGAAAATAAAAGATTTTTTTTGCATAAATAGCTTCAGCTTGCATATCCATATTATGGTTTCACACTGCCAGGGAAAATGAGGACTACTTCTATTCAATTTTTTATGTATCTTTGTTCTATCTTCTTCTCAACTAGACTGTGAAATACTTGAGAATGTTAGGTAGTCTTTAATTATTTTTTAAACTGAGGGAAAGTTTACATGACATAAAAGTCATCATTTTCATCACTTTAAAGTATACAAGTCAGTGGCTTCTGGAACATTCACAGTGTTGTGCAACCTTCACTACAGTTTAGTTCAATAACATTTTCATCACCTTAAGGAAAACCAATACCCATTAATCAGTCATTTTACATTCCCCCTCTTTCTTCCCCCTTGCCACTCACTAATCTACTTTTTATCTATATGGATTTGCATATTTTGAACATTTTATATAAATGGAATCAGACAAAAAATGTAAGTTTTGTGCCTAGCTTCTTTCAGATAGCATAATATTTTCAAGTTTCATCCATGTGGTAGCATGTATCAGTACTTCATTTTTTATGGCTGATTAATATTCTATTGTATGGATATACCATATTTCATTTATATATTGAAGATATGTTGGGTATTGTTTTCTACCTTTTGGCAATTTCAAATTAATACTGCTATGAACATCTGTGTGCATGTTTTCATTTGAATATGTTTTTAGTTCTCTTGGATATAAGCCTAGAAGTGGAATTGCTAAGACACATAGTAATTCTATGTACAGTTTTTTAGAACCATCAAACTGTTTTCCATATGAGCTGAACAGATTTGAATTCCTACCAACAATGTGTAAGTGTCCCAATTTTTCCACATCATTGACAACACTTGCTATTTTCAGGTTTTATATTATAGCCATTTTACTGGCTGCAATGTGGTATCTGATTATGGTTTAATTTGCAGTTCCTTAATGACTAATAATGTTGAGCATGTTTTTATGTATTGGCCATCTATAACTTGTTTGGTGAAATGTCTATGCAAACTTTTTGCCCGTTTTTAAATTGAGTGTTTGCCTTTTTGTTGTTGAGTTGTAGGAGTTCTTCATATATTTTAGATGATAGACTCTCATCAGATATATGATTTGCAATATTTTTTATCATCTATTTGTTGCCACTTGCTTGAAAGTGTCATTTAATGGACATGAGTATTTAATTTTGATGAAGTCAAACTTATATAACTTTAACTTTCTTGCTTCTGCTTTTGATGTCATATGTAAGAAACCATTCTGAAGTCATGATGATGTACTATGTTTTCTTCTAAAATTTGTATGGTTTGGCTCTTATATTGAAGTCATACATATATTTAATGTTAATTTTTGAATAAGGTTTTAGATAAGGGTTCAAATTTATTTTTGAAATGTGGATATCCAGTTACACCATTTGTTCACATGATATTTTTGCTCCACTGAATGTATTGGTCCCTGAGTCTAAAATGAAATTACTAAATAATGTGAGTTTATTTCCTGACTTTCAAATATATTTCATTTATCTTTATCTTTATGCACACAGTGATTTGAGTATTGTAGTTCTTAGTGAGTTTTGAAATTGTGAGATGTGTCTTCCAACTTTGTTATTTTTCAATATTATTTTTGGATATTTGAAATCTCTTGAAATTCCATACAAATTTTAAAATCAACTTGTCTATATTTGAATAAAAATATTGGGGGAATTTTGATGGGTACTATATTAAATGCATAGTCTAATTTGGGGAGTATTGTTATCTTAACAATATGAAATCTTCCAATCCATTAACACAAGATGTGTTTTCATTTATTTAGGTCTTTCAAAATTTTTTTCATCAATGTTACATAATATTCAGTGTGCAAATTTTGCACATTTGGATAAAATTTATTCCTGGGTAATTTATACTTTTTGATACTAATATAAATGGAATTTTTAAAAATTTAATTTTGAATTATCTATTGCTAGTTTACAGAAATACAATCTTTTCTTTAAACTGATTTGAGAGAGACAGACAGTGATGTGAGAGAGAAACATCTATTGGTTGTCTCCCTCAAGTGCCCTGACCAGAAATCAAATCTACCACCTTTTGATGTACCTGATAACAGTTCAACCAACTGAGCCGCACCAACATACACAACCAATTTTTGTATATTTATCTTGTATACTGCAACTTTTATAAATTTGTGTATTAGCTCTAATAATTTTTTGTCGTATGGGTAGGAAGATTTTCTGTATACAAGATCATGCCATCACTAAATAGTGTTAGTTTTACTTCTTTCTTTTCAATGTGATTGATTATTTCTTTCTTTCCCAGTTGCTCTGGCTGAAAGGGTCAGTGTAATGTTGAATAGAAGTGGCTAGAGCACTTATTTTCCCCCTGTTCCTGATCTTAATGGGGAAAAGTTTCACTGTTTCGCCATTGACTACATTTTTCAAAGATGTCCTTTATTTTAATTAGGAAGTTTTCTTCTATTTTGTTATGTTTTTTCCTAATATGAAAGGGTGTTGAATTGTGTCAGATGCCTTGTCTGCATCTATTGAGAGGATCATGAGTTGTTTTTTAAACTTCACTCTGTTAAAGTGATGTATTGCATTGATTTATGTTAGTGCATTGAACCACCAGTACATTCTTGGGATAAATCCCACTGGTATAATCTTTTTAATATGTTATTAAAATCAATTTGCTAGGATTTTTTGAGGATTTTTTGCATCTCTATGCATAAGTTATATTAGTCTGTGGTTCTTTTCTTTTTATGCCTCTTCTTATGACTCATTTTGAAGCTAGCATTACCTTGATATCAAAGTCAGACAATTTTGATATTAAGGTAATGCTGGCTTCAAAATGAGTTATAAACTATTTCTTTCTCTTCTGTTTTTTTTTTTTTTTAGTTAGATTTTGAGAAGGATTGTGTTAATTCTTTGTACATTTAAATTAAAAATGATATCATATTTTTCAGTTTGTGTGTGTGTGTGTGTGTGTGTGTGTGTGTGTGACTCACTATTCTTAGAAGGGCACTAGGCATAGAGAAAGAAATACATAATGTGTAGATAATTTCTATCTAAGTAAGAAAAAAATTAAGTTAAATGAATTTAAAGATACAAAACTTTTTGTAAATATATCCATTGTATGAGTATGTTCATCTAACACCACCCCAGCTGGTCCTGAAATAAATTTTAAAAAGGCTAGCATGCAGGAGGGTCAAAAACATATACTATGGACAGAAAAAAAAAGAGAAATAAGCTGCACTTAGTGGCTTGAACAAAAAAATCCATGGTAATAGATTCACCATACAAGGAGAATATATGTAAAAATCTTAAACAGATTAAGGAGCAGAGCTGTGGCTGAAGAAAACCAGATTAGCTCGGCCCAAGATGATAGCCGTAAAATGTCTACAATAGAAAAGAGAAATTGTTTGCCAGTAAAAATTCATGATTCTGAAAGTGGACACCACCAGCCAGATTTAATAATTGCCGGATCCTTGATGGAAAGAAGAAGCAGGATATGGTTGAATGTTTTTCAAATTTTAATTAAAACTTAAATGGTACTTATTCCTTTGCTCCTCCGTGATTCAAGCAGTTTCACAATGTAGCAACAGTGAGAGGAAATGATTCTCCACATTTTCAGAAGGGGATTTTAAGAATCAAAGAAACACAGTAATTACAAGGAATAAAGTTCCGCATGAGCTGTCTCTGTCTGACTACTGCCTGCACGCTTCTGCAGCACCGCACGTCCACAGCGAGCCTGGCGCGAGGATGGCCGCCTGCCTGCCTCCCGGTGAGCCTGGGCACCGCTGCCACCGCCAGTCCTTCATTTCGCCCTGGGAAGAACATTTTCTCTTCCATGCCCAGGAGGGAAACTTATCAGATCTCCCCCAGACATAAAGGGAAGCAAAGATTCTAAGGAGTAATTTTGGTCTGCTTGATATTTGGTGAGATATGAACCCCACTGTTAGATGTTTCTCTTTTCACTACCTGCTGGAAGAAAACAGGACCACATGCTAATTGCAAAATCCCTTTTTGAAAATCTTCTGATTCACACGCTGTTCTTATCATTTGTCCTTAGCAGGCATCAGAAAAGATTTGTGAGCATTACTAGATGGCAGAAAACAGTTTGAAAAACTAATTTCTGTTTTAAAAAGCACTTGAGAGCACCAGAAAAAGGGACAGGGGGAGAGAAGAGGAAAATGGCCGGTAAAATGGTTGGTAGTAGGACTGCAACAGCTTTATTAGGTTTGGCGCAGTTTGACACGGTCCAGAAGCAAACATCCGTGGCTTATCTGCAATTGCTGATTTCTGAGGCCCATCTCTCATAGTGCTCAGCTTTTAGTTAAGGAAGTCAAGTTTGTTGGTAGGTCATTTACCAAAAAAGAGCTGGGTGGGACACAATAAATAAACTTTGGTGTGAGGTCTCTAAAAAGTGCTAACTAGAAACTTTAGGAAATTAAAGGTATTAGTAAAATATACTCTTATTAAAATTTCTATTGGATTGTAGTTTGTAGGGATTTGATTCTTGAAAGTAAATAAATAAGTAAAGCAAAAAGCACAGAGTATGCAAATGTTGAATTGAAAATGAATCATCTAAAGAATTTTCTAAATTTGAAGAAAGGGCAAACTATACACTGATTAAATGATGTATTCAAAGTTTATATCAATTAGTGGCAAGGAAACTATAGGGTCTGAGAGTTTATTAGTTATTAAATCAGACAAAAATTTAAAAATTGTCAAAATATTTCCTATGAATTAGTTAAATCGATTTCTTTGTAAATGTTTGACAAGTTCATTAACCAGTTAACTGCCACGTGTCCAAAACTCAACCATCCTTGGGTCTATAGATGCTTATGACTCTCCAAGGGTTAAACTATCTGGTTAGAAAACCCTTTTTGTAAGTTACACTCTTTTTCCTCGCCCCAATTCATTGTACTTATGGTGTATGAATGGCGCATATACTTACAGTGTATTAATTAACTGGTTATGAATGACTTAACATTCCATTCAGGCAACTTGTAACTTAAAGATAATGTAATTATGTATATGGCGTAGGTCTGTAGACTTCCACTGACTGCCTTCCACAGCCATTCTCAATCCACTTTTGTGGTATTTTGCAATCATTAACCCTTTTAGTTAATAAGACATTTTCATTAACGTTGTCTAATTTGAACCCAGGCAATTCTTATTATCACTTTAGCAATGGTAAACACCAGGAGAAATTGTTCGTTCTCCTTGAACTCCCCTACCTTTTCGTTTAGTGGCTCTTCTTGACATATAGTGAAGTGATTCAGAGCATGTAGACACTGGGGGCAGTCTGCTCAGTTTAAATACTGGTTCTGCAATTTTCTGGCCCTATATCTTGGGAAGCTACTTAACCTCTTAATTCCTCAGTTTCCTCCCCATAAATAAGGGCAACCACAGAGCCAATCTACCTAGAGCTGTTATTAGTTAATGTTGGTGGAGTGCTTAGAACAGAGCATGTCACCAGTTAAGCTCTATTCATGTGTTTATTAAATTAAATGATCTATAAACACTTGAACTTGGACTATGTTGCATTTTTTGTTTACCATGGAAACTTTACGAACTAGCTTATCTTCTGTGCTCCTTGCACTTTTATTCACTTTTTGGCCATCCACTAAGAACTCAAATTAAGAAAGAAAAAAACATCTAAACTCATGCAAATGTCACTTGCCAACCCTCTGCTTCCAACATCAGCATAGACTAGGCTATCACTTAGCTAGTTTCCCAGGTCACTGGTATTTTCTTCACCATCAACATAAGAAATAGCATCTCCATCAGTTAAATCTTTGCAGCTGCAGTTGCCAGGCCAGAACCCTCTCCTAGGTGTGTCCAGACTGTGAGTACAATTTGGTGGTGGGTAAGGAGGTGACAGTAGAAGCGGAGTGTGATTTTACCAGATACTACTAGGATTCATGCAGGCAGTGGAAGGAAGCGCTGATTACCAGATTGACTTCCCCCTCCTCTCTAGTGGTTTTCCCTAAGGCACATTCCGAAGGTAGAGATGCTATTAGATGCATGAATAGTAGAAAGACTCCCCTCCTGAATACCCAGTTAACTTTTTCACATTCTCTGGTGTTTCTTATTTTGGTCTAAATCACTCAGACCGCAATTTTACAATAACTAAAGTAACAACACAGGAGGTCATTTTCCTCTCAGGATAGAAGGGAAATTTAAACAGAGCACCAGTCACAGCAGCACAGTGAACTAAGAAGTGCTCAGTAAGCCACATACATACCTGTATATAAAGTGAGAACATCTTATAAAACCTCTTTGGCACTTTTGAGGAGAAAATCATTTCTGCCAGTTTTCTAAACATCTTCTTCAATGTGAAAATAAAGCAAAAAGAAATGGACCCTGTCATTTAGACAAAACCGAAGTTAATGGCCTAAGTTTTCTGCTTCTTCTTATTCATAGAAAATCTATATGTATAAAAGGTTAATATACTAAGTGTTTGACCATTTGACCAGTCGTTATGATGCCTACTGACCCTCAGGGGGCAGACACTCAATGCAGGAGCTGGCGTTATGGGCACTGGCCATTTACAGAGAAACAGCACTGTAGACTTGTTGCCCACAAAGCAACACTAAGCTTCCGCCAAGTGGGACCCAGGCCCCGCCCCCACCCTGGAGTGACAGCCCACCAAATCACAGCCAACTCTGCTGAGACCCCATGGCGCAAAATGTGGCCCACAGCCCAGCCCAGCCCGGAAACAGTCACTGTGGGCACCAGGTAATGATGTCACTTAACAATGCCTGGCTTCCACTCCCTAGCGACTAGCCTCCCTGGAGTTTCTTCAGCCCCAGGAACATGACTTGCTTTATAGCCAGATGCAAACATTTGGCACTTAAACCAAATGTCTGTTAAGCATTCACCTGTCCCTCATCTTGTTTGATCCTCACAGAAGTCCTGGAGTAGGTAGAAAAGAGACTCGGTAGAATTCTAATTTCTTTTCATTAGCCAAAAAACAAAGATTTAGAAAATTTAGAAACTTTACCTGACTGAAAAGAAGTAAGAAATGGTGGACCTTGAAAATGACTTCAGGTTTTCTCACTGCTCAGAATATAGTCAAACACTGCTGCAGTTAAATATTTTACTCTTTGTAATCCCTGCGTGATCTACAATAATAGTCTGCTTCACGTTGATATTTACTGCTATGTTGCTGACAATTACCTGAAAGAGAAGTTGGGGTGCTTCACTGGGTTGGAAAAAGTTTAGCTAAATCAGAAAGCAGGTCTAATTAAGCAAAAGTTTATTCTATGTCTATAAAAGGCTAAGTTGACTCGTACATGCACGATGTATATAAAGCTCTTGCTGGAACCAATCACATGTATGTGTTTCAATTTGTTATTGTCAATCATGGATTTGGTTGACACTTCTATTATAGAGAAAAGGCAAATAGCAATATTAAAATATTTCTTCTAATTAATTTCCTTTTAATGTGCACAAATTTGTTCACCGGGCCACTAGTGACACAATTGTTGATGGGAAAGGATATATAAAATTGAGGGTTCAAATCTGGGTTGTTATGATCTACTAGTAATTTTCTTAAAAGACAAGATGGGGTTTTCATGTAAATATAAAGCATGCATAGATCCCAAGTGGGCACAGCAGCCTTCAAGTTTCTCTCTTTATAGTCCCTAGTGTCTGCCTGGTATTCTGTACATAGTAAATACTCTGTAATGTATCAGTGTTAATTGGTTTGGTGCATAAATACTACTAATAATATGTTGTCTTTAGTTGCATTGTCATGGAAGCTATATTAATAGTTAAACTGCTTGTATTTTCTCCAATGATGTCAAGTGAAATGGCAAAATGAGATGTGTTGATGAATGAACATACAATATAAGCATGAATGAGCACAGAGATATCTGTGCATACTTAATTGGCTTAAAGGGACAACTGGATGCACAATCACCTGTCACTCCCCTACTTTATATATGTTAAGATAATATTTCAGCATATATTTTCCAGTGTAGTGTAAACTGAAAGACTCAGAAAGTATTTATCTATTTTATCTAATAAAAGTGTAATATGAAAATTGACCATTTCTTCAGGATGCTTAAGCCACACCCACCAGCCAATCAGAGCGACTGTATGCAAATTAGCCCAGCCAATATGACGGAGGTCACAGCCCCGGGAGAAGCCACGAACTGGGGTCCAGCAGGGCAGATGGATTTGCAGGCGGCAGCCAAAAGGGCAGAGAGCAGCCAGCCGGCCCTCAACTATGGCCTTGAAATGGACTGATTGTGCTGGGCACAAGCACATGGACACCTAAGCCTCTGTGTGTGTGTGCCCAGCAATGGATTCCCAGGTGGCAGAGGCCTAAGCGATGGGTCCATTCCAAGGCCTCAGCTGAGTGATGGGGAGCAGCCTTGGAAGGAATGGGGGAGGGAGCAAAGCAGGTCAGAGGGAGGAAGTGAAGACAAAAATTAAGGTGGGAAGGAAAGAAAAGGGAAGGGTGGGCAGGGGTAAAGATAAAGGAAAGAAGGAATGTGGGAAGGAAAAAAGGATAGTAGAAAAATGGGAAGAATTATGATGGAACAGAAGTAGGAAATAAGGAGGAAAGAAAAGTTTATAAATGATGAGTCAGTAGGAAAAGTGTTACGTAAAGGAGAAAAATTGTGTGAGAGGAAGAAGCCAATAAGGAAGTCAAATACAATTGTGCGTAAAGGGGATAAGATTAAAAAAGAAAGTTGATAGGAGTGACCAGGCTGGCAGGGGAGGGCAGTTAGGAGGATCAGGCAGGCAGGCAGGCAGAGTGGTTAGGGCAGGCAGGCAGGTTAGCAGTTAAGAACCAGAGGTCCTGGATTATGAGAGTCCCCAAGAACTCCATATTGGAGAGGGTGCAGATTGGGCTTAGGGACCGCCCCTCTCCCCGCCACCCCCTGTGCACGAATTTCGTGCACTGGGCCCCTAGTATCTAATATAATAAAAGAATAATATGCAAATTGACTGTTACCCGAGACACCTAAGCCACACCCACCAGCCAAGCCACGCCTCCCAGCCAACCAGAGCGGCTGTATGTAAATTAACCCAGCCAAGATGGAGGCCAGCAGCCATGGAGCTAGAGCAAACCAGAGGCTTCTGTTGCAACTGCCTGCCTAGGCTGGCTGAGCCTCTGCTCACAGCCATGCCCACCAGCCAATCAGAGCGACTGTATGCAAATTAACCCAGCCAAGATGGAGGCTGGCAGGGCAGCTCTGCACTGGGAGCCTCCGCGGCCGGCATAGCTGTGCCAGGTGTGTCAGCTCAGTGTAAGGGGCGGGTGTCTGTCCTGGGGCCTCCTCGGGGCATCCAGGAACGCCCATCCTGGGTCTGCTGCCTGGCTCTGCCCCAAGGGCCTCCTTTGGGGCATGCAGGAGCACCCGTCCAGGGTCCACTACCTTCATCTGCCCCCCAGGGGCCTCCACAGGCCGTGTGGGAGCATCTGCTGCACAGTGTGGAGAATCTGAAGCCAGTCCGCTGCCCGGCTCCACCCCGGTGTGTTTGCTCAGCAGCAGGGCTCCACCGAGGGATCTTGCACCAGCGTCCGCCCCTGGCTCGCCACCCAGCTCTGCACCAGGTGTGTCCCCTCAGCGGTGGGGGCTCACCAGGCATGTGCGATCGTGGACCCTCAGGTGGGAAACATCCAAGCCTGCACTTACCAGCCCTCCCACCCCCCAGTGCACGAACCCTGAAGGGGCTGTGGGCAGCCTGAAAATGGCCCTCAGCCCCTCACCCAGGCTGGCCAGGCATGTCAGCAGGTGGACATATCCCCTGAGGTGTCTCAGACTGCAAGAGGGCACAGGCCAGGCTGAGGGATCCCCACCCCCCGAGTGCACAAATTTTTGTGCACCGGGCCCCTAATATATATATGCCTATGTGACTGGTTGACTGGTAGCTATGATGTGCATTGACCTCTAGGGGGCAGACTCTTGACACAGGAGTTCCCACAGTGGGAGTTCCGCTCAGCTAACCAGAGGGCGCTGGGCTCTTGGTTCCCGGTCCAGGCAACGGGACTGATTGGGTGCGAGCCCATGGCTGCTCCTCTGGCACCACATGGGGAGTGAGGCTGCAATAACAAGTGGTGGCTGCATGATCATGGGTGCACCAGTCACCCTAGGACAGGTGTATAAAGACTGCAGCAAAGCAGCAACAAGCTAGCTACCAAATGGCAGCAGCAGTGGTGGGTACAGTAGCCAGGATGAGCGGAAGTGGCACAGCACTCTGCCTGGGTTTGGGCTCCTCCCAGGCCACCTGCCACTTCGCACACTACTTCATGCTGTTCAGAATCAATGTGAACAGCGGGCTGGAGCCTGACAAGATGGTGGGGAAGGCCAGACTGTTGCAGCACAGTGATACACTGATCCCCACAGGCCAGGTCGAGGGACTCCACTGGTGCAGGAATCTGTGCACCAGGCCTCTAGTATTAAAATAAAACCATATTTGAAGCAAACCAGGCAGCATATATAAGTAGTAAAAAAATTTTTATGTATCTACCTAATGAATGAGCCTAGCTCCAAGAGTTAATCTATCGGGTTCTCATAATCTGTTTTTGTTTCCATCCATGGATTCCATCAATCAGCTTCAAGCAATAGTTTTCAAACAAAGGCAATAGGGCTTTGCTGCTGGCTAAATTAACATAGGGCTCTTTAATATTTTTCCATTGAATCTTTATCTCCAAATTCTAGATTCAGATTTCACTGGTTTTAAAATTTGATTGATTTCTCTTTATCACTTTTCTGTGGCTTTCAAATTTTGTCAATGAGCCTGTGAAAGACACCACATTTATATAGGTAAAGTAGATTTAATGGATTACTATTCTAGAAATCAGGGATTGAAGTTAATTTTCTACTGTTTCTATTTTGTCATGTTAATATAACATGAATAAATAATTTGTATATCAACCTGACAAATGAGTAATGATTGAGATCTGATATGGCTTATTAAAAATAAAATAAAAAAAGAAGAATCTCTTACCCTTTGAGACAGCATGGAAGGACCTGGAGAGTATTATGCTAAGCGAAATAAGCCAGTCAGAGAACATTACATGATCCCACTCATATGTGGCATCTACTGAGCAAAATAAACTAATAAACAAAATAGATTCAGAGACATGAAATAATAGAAAAGACTGATGAATATCCGGGGAAAAGTGGAGGTGGGTGGTGCATGGGGAGATATGTAGGAACTTATACGCATAGCCCGTGGACACAGACAATAAGGTGGTAAAGGCCTGGAGGGGCAAGTGCAAGGTAGAGGGGGTTCATAGGAAAAAAGGGGGATATCTGTTATACATTCAACAATAAAGATAGATTTAAAAAAGAAATAAAATAAAACAAAAAATGTGATGCTGGAATACAACTAGGGCTTGTTAACAATATCGTTTTAATAATAATATCTCAAAATAAATTCAATACGTAGCTTTTTAATAAAAGTTAGTTTTCATAAAATTAGGGCTGTAACTAAAATGGTTTGATATACATGGATTGGTATTTTATCATTATGAAGTTATAGATTTAAATCTATACATTTTGGGTTTTTTTTTTTACTTTAAATTTTTATTTTTCATTTACAATTCACATACAATATTGTATTAGTTTTGGATGAATAGCCCAGTAATTAGACATTACATAAATTACTAAGTGATCATTTCTATAACTCTAGTACTCATTTGATACAATATGTAGTTATTAAAATATTATATTCCCTATGCTGTACTTTACATCCTCGTGACTCTTCTGTAACTACCAATTTGTACTTCTTAAGTCTGTTACCTTTTGCCCATTCCCCAAACCCCCTCCCATCTGGCAACTGTCAAAATATTCTCAGTATGAATGAGTCTGTTTCTGTTTTATTTGCTTGGTTATTTTGTTCTTTAAATTGCACATATAAATGAAATCATATGGCATTTGTCTTCCTCTGTCTGACTTATTTCACTCAGCACAAAATCCTCTAGTTCCACCCATGTGGTTGCAGATGGCAAGATTTTTTTTAAGACTGAGCCATATTCCATTGTATATATGCACCATTTCCTCTTTATATATTCATATATTTTTAAATTAAATTTATTGGGTGACATTGGTTAAAAAAATTCTATAGGTTTTAAGGGTACAATTCTCTATATATTTAATGGAGAGCCCACCATCCAAAGTCAAATCATATTCCATTACCACATACTTGGCCCCCTTCACCCTTTACGAACTTCCCAGCCCCCTTCCCTCTGATAATCACCACTTCGTCTTTGTCAATGAGTTTTAGTTTTATATCCCATTTATGAGTGAGAACATATAGTTGTTAGCTTTTCCTGATGGACTTATTTCGCTTAGATGACATTCTTAAGGTCCATCCATGTCGCAAACGGCAGCATTTTATTTTTTTTTTCTTAGGGCTGAGTACTATCCCATTGTGTGTATGTATCTCTCCTTTCATATATAGATACATACTTAGGTTGTTTCTATGTCTTGGTTATTGTAACTAATGCTGCAATGAACATATGAATGTATATGCCTTTTTGGTTTAGTGTCATGAGTTTCTTTGGATAAACACCCCGAAGTGGAATTGCTGTGTTCTTTCTTTGTCTCTTGCTTTATAGACTTTGTTTTAAAATCTATTTATCTGGTATAAGTGTTTTTACCTACCATTTTCGGTTGTTGGTTTGTTTCCATTATTATGAAATATATTTTTCCATCCCTTCATGTTCAGTCTATCTTTCAATCTGAAGTGAGTCTCTTATAACACTGCAAATACCATTCAGAATAGCTGGGTGGAAAAAATATGTCATGTCAGGGTCCTACTACTGGCAATATCGAGCACATAGCAGTATAAGGATACTCCTGCTAAAAACAATTAGAAAAGTTAGGTAAAACACACAGTCAAGAGTTGAAAGACATCACAAAGCTTCTAAGACAACCACAAATCTGGGGACCAAGAAGGCAGAGAGAAGGAAACCCAACAGAGATAAGCATCTCTCTGGATCCTTTCTTACCTTGGGGCATTTGCTCAAATGGGTAGAACATTGAAAGTCTGAGTGCAACATCTCAGCCAGGAAGCAAAGGGCCAGCAAAGCATCTGCCAATCTCACAGTAATGGACAGACAAAAACTGGAGTCTAGGATCTTCAAGGCAACCTAGAATTGAGAGAAACGGGATGGGTAAAAGTGAATGGAACCTTTGTGGTTTTCTCCTCAAGGCCTTTACCAAATTGTTTAGCTCTGAAGCAAGAGGTTAAGAAGCTAAGTTGAGGCACTCTGAAAATCAGACAGAGCTTTTAGCAGTTTTACGGGACTTAGAAAAGAAATTTTGTAGTTTAGAACCCACCAAGGACTTGGGGACTCTAGTAAACACCGAAATCTCTTGCCGATTAACCCATGGAGACAGGGTGGACTAGATATTGAAGAAGCCATACCCAAACCTCAACTTGATTCAAGGAACTCAGTCTTTGACAGATAGACATAAAAGATCCACTTGCCATAACATATTTTGCTATATTATATTTTAAAATATGTATATAATACTTTTTAATATGAATATTTAAATAATTGATTTCAGTCTTTATTTTCCTAAAATATGCAAAATACAGGGGTGGGGAACAAGCCTACAATTTGGGCATGTGCCCTCTCCAGGCGTTGAATTGCAACCTCCTGGTTCACGGGTCAAAGCTCAATCACTTAGCCACACTGGCCAGACTTGCGTCTATCTTTAAAGAAAGATTTCTGCCCCCTGGAGTTCAGTTCTATATAGCAATCAGTGTTAAACACTTTCTGCTGAAGTAGTTATACTGTGTGCAGGTTCTTCTTTCCAGTTGTTTTTATCATTTTTTGTTTTTAAGCACATATCAACAGTCTGCTTTCACTCCCGTGAATACTCAATTACCAGTAGGTTCACTCTAAACAATCATAGTGTTGCTTTCCCTGGACATCACTAAATTTGATATATTTTTACTATCTCGAAGGCAAAAAATATCCTTTACAAAGTGTGTTTCATGAATTAGGTCAAATTACATTTGGGCCACTTCAGAGCTGCAGAGAAAGGTGCCAAACATTTGATATAACACAACATTGTATTTATCTTCAGGGAAATGTCTGATTCTCACATAAAAAGTAGAAGGGAGCCCAGCTGGTGTGATGCAGTGGTTGAGTGTCAACCTATGAACCAGGAGGTCACAGTTTGATTCCCAGTCAAGGCACATGCCCAGGTTGCGGGCTCCATCCCCAGTAGGGGGCATGCAGGAGGCAGCTGATCAATGATTATCACTCATCATTGATGTTTCTATTTTTCTTTCCCTCTCCTTACCTCTCTCTTAAATAAATAAAAACATGTTAAATAAGTAAGTAAATAAATAAATAAAGGCACAATAGAACAGGGATATGCAATATCAGATTTGCTTTATTTCAGTCTTCTTGTTTATTAGAAAGGAATAGAAAACAATGCCTAAAAAATTTATGAGCAATAAGCTATTTGACATGTTTTCATGGTTATTATAGAATAGGGGAGAAACCATACTCAGTTCTCAGAGAAGATCAAGAAAAAGCATATGAAACTATAAGAAATTTCTCATCATAACGCAGGACCTACTGAATTATAATTCTGGAAGAAAGGATGACAACTATAATTCTAAAGAAAAGGCCTGTATATGTGATATAGGCAACAAAAACCTTCTTCTCAAGACAAAATGGTCTTCCTGAATCAAGTGAATTAAAGTAGGTCATCATAAGGAACAATAAGAGAGCAAAAGATGGTGGTATGAACCTATGGGTTCATAAGTTGTAGAAACAAATTTGCATATGTCTTGCAAACTAACTCTGAAAAAATCATTGGATAAGCCTAGAACTGCAAAATGAAATATCTATTCTTTTGTCCACATTTAAAAAAATAAATTAATCAGAATAATTAATTACTAAAACTTTAGGTCCCAAAGGAAATAATCTCTAAAATTAGTAATTTTCCATAGTACATACATCCAAATCATCACTGACATTAAAATAAGTGTATCAGTTCTTATGATTCAATGTTTTATGGCTTTGCCTCCTCTAATTGTACTAACATTTCTTTTCTTTTCTTTATTGATTAAAATATTACAAATACAAGTACCTATGTCTCCTTCCTGCCCCTCCCAGTAACCTCCCCCCAGCCTTCCCTGGCACATGCCCTCACAGTGTCTGTGTCCAGTGGTTATGCTTATCTACTCTAATAAAAGCGTAATATTAAAATTGACCATTTCTTCGGGATGCCTAAGCCATACCCACCAACCAATCAGAGCAACTGTATGCAAATTAGCCCAGCCAAGATGGCGGAAGCCGGGAGAAGCCGCATACCGCGGCCCAGCAGGGCAGACTGAAGACCTCTGCCCCAGCAGCCGCAGTGTGGGAGAAGCAAGCCCACACTGCGGTCTAGGGGAGACAGAAGCTGTGCCATTGGGGGTCCCTGAATGGAGGGGTGGATAGTCCAGAGGTGGAGGTGCTCCTGCTTTGCAGCTGCAGTGCTGGGGCTGCATGGGCAGCTACCACCTGTCTGGGGTTGAGCCCTGAGCTGGGGTTAATGCCCCCTCCCCATGGAAGCTTTAATGAGGGAAGGAGATATGCTCCCTCTCTCTCTCACAAACACACACCCTCCTGGGCCCACTCTCTCGCCGGCTCCATTTTCTCTGCCATAGGGGCAGGAGTCTCCTATGAGAGGCCTTGGTCTCCCTTCAGAGCTGGGGTGAACCTACAGGAGCCAGGAGATGGAGAGATGGGCAGGGGACGGGTGGAGGGAGTAGCAGCCAGGGAGAGTTTGGAGGGAAGTAACCAGGTGGGGGAGGGGTGGAACAGGATGGAGGGAAGAACTTTATAAAAGAGTCAGTGGACAGCAGAGTTAAAAAAAGAGGATGTATGAGTGAACTGTAGGGCCTATAATGAAAACCAAGTATAGTTGTGTACTGGGGACAGATTTTAAAAGTAGATGTCAGGAAAAAAAGATAAATGATAGTGGATAATTAGGCAGGTAGATAGATAGGTATTAAAACAGTGGCAGTAAATAGAGAAGAATGTATGTCAAAGGTAGGATGAGAGAAAAAGAGGGAGGGAAGAAAAGTTATACAGGGGGAGCTGGTAGAGCTTAAAAGGAGAATGGAAAGAAGGAAGGAATAGGGAGAGAGCAAAGCAGGTCAGAGGGAGAAAGTAAAGAAAAAAATTAAGGCAGGAAGGAAAGAAAAGGGGAGGGTGGGCAGGGGTAAAGATAAAGGAAAGAAGGAATGTGGGAAGGGAAGGAGGGTAGTAGAAAAATGGGAAGAATGATGATAGAACAGAAGTAGGAAATAAGGAGGAAAGAAAAGTTTATAAATGATGAGTCAGTAGGAAAAGTGTTACGTAAAGGAGAAAAATTGTGTGAGAGGAAGAAGCCAATAAGGAAGTCAAATACAATTGTGCGTGAAGGGGATAAGATTAAAAAAGAAAGTTAATAGGGGTGACCAGGTCGGCAGGGGAGGGCAGTTAGGGGGATCAGGTAGACAGGCAGGCAGAGTGGTTAGGGCAGGCAGGCAGGTTAGCAGTTAAGAACCAGAGGTTCTGGATTATGAGAGTCCCCAAGAACTCCATATTGGAGAGGGTGCAGGTCAGGCTGAGGGACCACCCTCCCACCCCCCATGCACAAATTTCATGCACTGGGCCCCTAGCATGCATGCATAAAAGTCTTACAATTGACTCAGTAATACCACTTCTAGGAATATATCCCAAGAGACCAGAAACACCAATCAGAAAGAATATATGCACCCCTATGTTCATAGCAGCACAATTCACCATAACTAAGATTTGGAAACAGCCTAAGTGCCCATCAGCAAATGAGTGGATTAGAAAACTGGTACATCTATGCAATGGAATACTACATTGCTATAAAAAAGAGGAGTTCTTCCCATTTGCAACAGCATGGATGGAACTGAAGAGCATTGTGATAAGCGAATAAGCTAGTCAGAGAAAGATAAATATCACATGATCTTACTCATTTGTGGAATATAAAGAACATCATAAATTAATGAACAAAAATAGATACAGAGACAAAAAAGCATCAAACAGGCTGTAACTACAGTGGGAAGTCAGGGGAGGGTTGGGAGGTTAGGAGATAAACTGAAGGACTTGTACTAACATTTTATTAAAATATTTGATCTTTTCTCCTTACTAGGTCAGTCTTCTTCCGAATGTTAATCTCTTTTCTATACTGGAGTCAGGAACCCGAGATTCCATTCCCAATTCTAGCACATCTTTTATATCAGAACAAAATGTCTTCTCAATAAAGATTCACAGGATGCTAGATCTGGTACAATTCTTGGAGGTAACTAATAACTAGTTTGGGAACTCAGTCAGTGAAAATTTAAGAAGTTAAATGATGTTCCCTCTGTGGAAGACATTTCACATGGCTCTCTTGAGATTCCACACATCTTGCTGGCTATGCTAAAAATGCAGGACTGTCACCAGTCCACCAGGGCCATTTCATAGGATCAAGTTTGCTGTGAGAAGTCTTGAGGGATGAGGTAACATCCTCCTTAGGAAAAACAGTAGGATTGCTTCCTATTACTACAAAACTGTGCTTTCCCAAGTTTAGAATTCCTCTCTGATAATGTAACCCACTGCATGTGCAGGCACACATCTAGGCCTTCTGCCTTATCCCATGATACTTGGGGATAAGGGTAGACTTGTGCAAATATACTGATGCTCATGCTGTTTGTTGTGTTGTAATAAAGTCATTTGTCTCTGAGCTATGAATCTCATGTCTTCTGTGAGTATTCATGAAATGATAATAACTTATAAACTAGGTAAAATCAAACCCAGAACTGACACCCAGCGGAAAAGAGGGGGGGAAAATAGAGTCATCATCTTCTAACATCTCTTTTTATTCCATTAGAAATAATGATACACATTATAGTCATGAGAAATCAAAATATTAGTATCTGAAGCCTATTAAGGAAAGAAATAATTTAAATAAATTTTTGCCCATATGGTTTTATAAAAAATTTAAGGTGAATAACCGCAATTGAGAAAATATTGTTCTGTTTTACAATATAAAATAACTAAGGCTTGATGCACAAAATTCATGCAAGGGTCTCAGCCCTCGGAAACCCAGTTTTGTCTGGAAGGATGTCCAGTCTAACTAGCATATTAATGCTTTTATTATTATAGATATGAAATAGGAGCACACACAAAGGAATATATTTTTACTCTTAAATTGTTAACTTTAAATTTACTCTTAAAATTTCTATTTAGTTTATTTCCCAATCTTCATTTTTGGTTCCATAATATCAATAGCATCCATTGTTTTCACCTACGAAAAAATTTAATCTTATCTAAATTTCTTTTCAGATTTATCTGTTAACTACAGTGCTAAGAGTAAGGATTGCATTTACTTTTTGTTTCGATTTGGGTTTTAGTTCATAGTTTTAGCTTCTTGGCTATGTTACTGAACCTATCACCCAGTGGGCTTAAAATTCTAGTTTCTTACAGAGGACTCTTTCTATCTACGATTAAAGGTGAATGTAAGGCTTCCTGGAGACTTCCACAAACATTCAGTTTGGTGTTTTGATTCCAGGTGAAAGATAAAATAGTTATTCCTAGTTCCAGAGAGGGGCTTACACCTGATTTCTGTTAGTATTAAAACCCAAGCACCTAAAAAAAGCATCTAGCCTGAAACCCCTGAAACCCTTCTCACAAACTATAGCTTATTCCTCAGACTCTCGAATTCCTTTCCATTTCTGGCAACTCAAGGTTTCCCTTTGATGTTTTTGAGCTCAGGCCACTTTTTATTTTTAACATGGCCTTATTTTATACAGAATTCCTATTTAGTACACTATCTTGGGTAGGGTACCTTCCCAAGTCAGCTTGTCTGCCATAGACATACCAAAGAGAGGCAACAATGCTACTATCTCTTTTTCTTTACCATCAATGTGGTTTTTATATGTAAAAGCCAGACTATGCAACAAAATCAGAAAATATTCTAACAGCAAACATTTCCAAGGGCCATAGGTCATAGGCAGATAGTTGTTAAAATAATTGTAGAAGTTGAAATGTGTTAATAGCTATCAGATAGAAGCAATGGCTAATCCTCAAAAGAGAGAAAAGTTCTATTCATTGAAAAGATATTCAGAGAATATTAAATAATAGTATAGCCTTGGATAAACAACATGGTGAGCATTTTAAGCATTTTGTGACAGTGCACTTTGGGGGTGATTCGTGAGAGAGAGAGAGAGAGAGAGGCGGGTGCGGGGGGAGAGGAGTATTCTGCTTTGATTTTTGTTCTTCAAGTTCATTTTTTTTTTAATCAACATCTTTTTTCCTGGATTGTTTTTTTCTTAGTCAGTCTTAGTTCACTGAGATTTTTTTCCTTAAAACAAAAAATAGTGTCCTGGCCAGTGGTTCTCAGTGGGTAGAGCATTGGCCCAGGCATCAAAGGGTTGCCTGTTCAATTCCCGGGTTCCCAATCAAGGGCATGCGCCTGGGTTGCAGGTTCAATTCCCAGCTATGGAGGCTGTGTGTGGGAGGCAACCAATTGATGTGTCTTTCTCACATCAATGTTTGTCTCTCCTCTCTCTATCTCTCTCTCTTAATCTCCCCTACCCTCCTTCCATTTTCTAAATATCAATGGAAAAAAGTATTTTCAGATGAAGGTTAATAAACAAGTCATAGTTTTCCTCTTCTATTTATTCTTTTAGACCAAGACTGAAATTAGACTGCATATCAAAGGCCATGGCAAAAAATTCCTGATGCTGGAAATTGTCTTCACAGACATTCATGTGCCCTATCCTGCTCTACACATTCCATTTTCTACCTGACAATGTTTAGATTGTTTTATTTTTCTTCATTAAAACCACCACACCTCTTCATTTCACTCCTGTTTTAGTACCTTGATTCAGCAGGATCATAAAAACTTTTATTTTGTTGTCTCTGCTGCTTTTTTGCCGCAGGGAGAAGTAAAAAGAAACAAGTTAAAGAATAAACAGTCAACCCTTCTTTAAAAATATATAACTAGATTTCTAAAGAAATGAAAAAATATGATACTAGTGGGAAAACATTGCAGTCAAATCTATATTTAACTTGAAATAACATAACTTTTTGTGGGTGTATTTGAAATTCCCTCCTAACTTCTACAACCTCTGTGGGTCCTCAGTAAATATTAATTATGGATAATTGACAATTCCCTTTTCTAATGGAAGCTACAGAACTAATTTTCAAGTTTCCACTTTGTGCCAGTGCAGCAAAGGCCAGCCTTCAAGATGGTCTTTTCTCTGTCTGAGAGCATAAACATGATCTTCCTATGACAAATGAGTGTGCATTTTTCAAAAGGAAGTCAAGTTTCTATACAGAATCAAAACCTCAAACAAACAAACCAGAAAACCTATTTTACCTCTCTTTATTTAAAGAAAAATAATTAAGTTAGATTCTGAGCAGCCATTCTATTTTAAAATACACTTTCATTTTTATAAGAAGTTCTACTGAAGTGAATGCCTTTAATTGACCAGCCTGCAAATGACTTACACTGTTACAATCTCCTAATTAGGAGAATATAACGGCAGTGGCAAATGTCGCCAGAGTGTTCTATTTCCTACCAATTCCACCTGACCAATCTGTTTCATTTGCTGTATGTCTAACTTACTGATCAGTGAATAACATAAACTCATTGCTTCAGATTATTTAATATATTTTACAATGAGCATGGGTGCATTTTTAAATTGGACACAGACACAAAAACATGTGTGTATACACATCTAATCTAATAAAAGAGTAATATTGAAATTGACTATTTCTACGGAACACCTAAGCCACACCCACCAGCCAATCAGAGTGGCTGTATGCAAATTAACCCAGCCAAGATGGAGGCTGTCAGTCACGGAGCTAGAGTAAACAGGCAGCTTCAGTTTACCAAGAGTAAACTGTCTGCCAGCCAGCCGGCTGGGCTTCTCCAGGCTCAGGCAACATATTTGCAACATTGTTTCAATTATAGAAGCCTCAGAGCTGAAGAAAACAGCAGGGTTCCATTGCACCAGCGATGGAGGAAACTGCCGGCCTAGGCTGGCTGGGCGAGTCTACTAAGGCAACATTCTTTCAATTATAGAAGTCACAGAGCTGAAGCCAACAGGAAGCTTTGTTACTTGCCTAGGCCTCAGCTTAAAGGAACAGTGTATCAATTATAGAAGATAAATAAACCCCAGAAACCTGCTTCCAGCCAGCCTTGCTTGGACATTGGGTCAAAGGGAGCTGTGGGCAGCCTAAAAGCCTGAAAATAGCACTTAGGCCTGCACCCAAGCTGGCCACACCTTAATGGGGTGAGAGACCCCACTGAGGGGCTTGGCCAGCCTGCAAACAGCCATCAGCCCCTCACCCAGGCTGGCCAGGTACCCCAGTAGGGACCCAAAACCTGAAGGGACTATGGGCAGCCTGAAAGTCTGAAAACACCCCTCAGCCTGTCACCCAGGCTGGCCACACCCCAATGGGGTGAGGGATCCCACTGGGGGGCTTGCCCAGCCTGCAAACAGCCATCAGCCCCTCATTCAGGCTGACGAGGCATGCCAGCAGGTGGACATCCTCAGAGGGACATTCCCAGACTGCGAGAGGGCACAGGCCTGACTGAGGGACCTCCTGAGTGCATAAATTTTTGTGCACTGGGCTCCTAGTATATACATATGTGTGTATATGTAAACAAATGCATACATATGCTATGTGTATAATATATAACATATTATATATGATGTTGTATATAAAGTATTTCTATAATCTTTCCAAATAAGTTGAATTAGATTTAGCTTCAGAATAAAGAGAAAAGTATAGCATGCATTTCTACTGTGGTTTTCAGGTAAATAAAAATCTCCATAGAAATACTTAAATCATGATTTTTTTTAAAAGGTTTAATTTATTGACAAGTTTTCAGAAACATACCTATTTTCCCAAGCAAGGTTTACCTTTGTTTGCTTTCCTCATCATAAACTACATGCTTGCCCAGAGACTTTTCTTTTTCATGTGCCAACTGAGCAGTGTCAGACATAGAAAATGCTTTTATGTGCATTGATCACTTCAAATGGAATTTGTGTTTCTAATCCAAAACTTTTGGTAAGAACTTAGGAAATGTCATTTAGCCTGCTCGTTGTACTTAGTCAAATGTGTCCCACTCACACAATTTCAGTAAATAGCATGAACTGACACTCCCCGCTCACGGGACCCAGTGCCAGTGAGAGTAAGAAGGAGCACTGGTCCAGGAAGGGAACTGGGAAACTTATCTCATCTGCCTTCTATGGGAGCTCACCAAGCATCCAGGCCTTCATTTTACCCCTCTACATTCCACATAAAACTCTAACTCAAAAAAGGGAAGAAAATGCCCGACTGACACATGTGTCTTCCAAAAATAATATGAGTAAGGATTGTTAACACAGAGAGCTTGCTAGGTAGGTGCCAGGCACTGTTCTAGACATTTAGTACATTTATCTCCTTTAATCTTCATAATAATCTAGTGAAGCAGGTGCTATTATTTTCCCAAGACTTAAAGATAAGAACACTGTGGTGCAACAACGTAGTAATTGGTTGAAAATCACACAGAAAGAAAATTCCATTTGCATTTTTCAGTCATATTAAATGGCATTGTGAAGGTGGTATGTAACTTCATTTCATGTATTACATGCCCAGACTCAGACAGGGCCGGCTGGAATTATATTAGGACAGTCTAGAATGAGGAAAAGTGCCGGCTCAGGATCAGCGTCCTTGTTTTCCAGCATACTTCCAGCTTCCCACCTGACCAGCATTTAACCTTGTCCAAGTCACTTAACTCCTGGGCCCAAATTCCCAATTTGCAAAAGGAGAGATTAGGTGTTCTCAAGGCCTTTTCAACCAAAAAACGTATTTCTTATGAGTAATGGCTGAAAGAAATGTCACAATGATCTGATGACTTGGTGTGTGAGCGATGTTAGTATTAAAGTTATAAAAATGAGTGTATCTGCTTTCTAAATAGAGATTCAGCCACAATTCCTTCAGATCAACAGGACTAGACAAAACATCCTGGTTTCTAAAGTGGTACGTCTTTGATATTTTACCAGCACCAGTACAGGAAATGCGTTGTTCTAAGTCACTGAACTACAAAGGATGAATAAAACAAATGCAATTTTTGCTCCCAAGAAGCTATGCATACATACACATATGTAAACATATATATAACACATATATAAGTGAATGTGTGTTTATAAACACTGATGTACAATAGAGATTGTGATAAATTCCAGAAGACTGTACATAGAAGACTTCCTGTAGATGAATTTTTTTTAATTGGAATAAAATCACAATACTGTATTATACACTTAAAAATTGTCAGTAGAATAGATCTCATGTTAATTTTTCTCACAACAACAAAAGAAGCACAAAAAATACTTATAGAGGTGATGGATATTCCTTTTATTTTAATTGTGGTGATGGTTTCATGGGTGTGTACATATGTTCAAGCTCATCAAATGGCACACACTAAATATGTACATTTTTCTATATCAATTATATCTCAATAAAGCCATTTTAAAATTAAAAACTAAAAGAAAATTTTAATATAGTTGTGAATGTCTGTTCAGCAATTCCATCAAAATAAAAAAAGACTTAATGTACCGCACCTGTCACAGACCCTTAATGTTATCAATAGTTAGTATTTATTTTATACATATCTTAAGATTCTATATTGTGAAGATTATTTTTCTTCCCATTATAACATTCAAAAACATGTACGAGCCACATTATTTACAGAATTTCCAGATAATGCTAAACTACTGTTTAGCTGAGTTAGAAAACGCTCCTTAGTTCATGACACATGTGGTAATTTCTCAAGCTTAAGCATGCATCAGAATCACCTAGAAGTAACAGAAGGTTTGTTAAAATGTGGGTGCGTGGGCCCACTCCCAGACATCTAGTTGATTAGGTCAGGTGTGGGGCCAAGAACTTGCATTTCTGACTATTTGCCAGATGATGCTCATGCTGCTGGTCCAAGGTCCACACTACCCCATGGCACTATTTTTCACACACTGTTAAAGATATTTATGTGCCATGAAATATTGATTCTCGAATCTATTCAGTAAAGTGTCATTAGCATACCCATATATGATGGTAAAGTGAGACTCAGAGATGATAAGAAAGTTGATCAATGTCTCAGAATTCCTAAGTAGCAGCCCAGTTTGTCTGTCCTGGAGATCATCATGGAATGTATTGTGCAAAGCTGAATTCTAACTTTAAATTTAGTGACAAATCTAAATTAATGCCTTAGATAGATCTTGGGTCCCAGTGAAAAACTAACAGGACTGTGGTATTTATTTCATTTTGCAAATAAAAGAAAACTGAAACTCAGGAGACTCTGTCATAATTAGATGTGCTGTCTAATAACTAAAATTAAAAACCCATGAATCCAATAAAAAAATATTCATTTAGCATTCCATTTTGTTTCTTTATAATGTATAATCTTACCTGAGTCTTGAAAAATATTTTCCATATAAAGGCAGATAATGAATGATATTGAGGTCACGTATATTATAATCCCAATATTTATAAAGTATTATTTTAATTGAAAAGTAACAACAGCTAGAAAGTTTTGAGTCCGGTGTAATATGTGTCTTGAGCTTTGGTGACACCCGAGTCAAAATGAAGACTTTTATTGTTTGTTTGTTTTGGTTAACCCTCACCCCAGAATATTTTTTCCATTGATTTTTAGAGAGAGTGGAAGGGAGGAGAGATGTAGATGTGAGAGACACTTAATCTACCTCCTCCCCCCACCCCATTGTGTGCTGGGGATCAAACCAGCAACCCAGGTACGTGCCCTTGACTGAGAATGGAACCTGAGACCCTTTGGTGCACGCGCTCTGTCCACTGACGCACACTAGCCAGGGCAAGACATTCTTATATATCCTGGAGTATTACTAAGCTATAACAGAATATACTACCAATAAAAATCTTGAAATAGGCAGTCTCTCAATTTAATTTTAATAGAAATACAGTTCATAGTCACACCTTGTTCTTTAAATATATGTAAAATGCAATGTTTGACACTAATATTGAAAGAAAAGGGAAAAGACAACAAGCTCCCTTTCTTGGGGTCAGAGCCCAGAAACCTAGCTTAGTAAATGTTTAGCATCTCACGAAGTGAGAGCAGGCATTTGTTTAGGCTTTTTCCCCCTAGAGATGGATCCTTATTTGCACGTATCATTTACAGCTTTGCCATGTGAGTTCAGATGAAAATGGAACTCAGTCGAGGGTCAAAATTAATTGAATCAACTCAAGTCCTTTGACAAAAAAACATGCAAGTAAAAACTACTTTGGATTATAGAGTTCCAGTTCTTGTATTGATTCCACTTAAGAGAAAAACATGCTGACATTCCAAAAATGTGTGACCCCATCCACGTGAATGAAAATTTCAGAACTAGAGACAAAGTATGTATTTAACTGTTTATTAAAATGCCCTTGATACTTTTAATGAATAGTTTCCTCATTTGCATATCTTCTTCCATTTGGCTCTAAACACCAAAACAGGGCCACAAAACTCTCCAAGCTAGAATGCAGAAAAGTATTTTTTAAATTTATTTTGCTCAAATCAATTCCAGAACTTTAATTTCTATTATTGTGAGCTAAGGTGATCAGTTAGCCTGCTTTTTTCTTTGTTTTGAATTATATTTTTCCATTGCAGCCTATTATTTAGTTTGTACCAAAACTTTAGTTTCCCATGAAGCGGAAGGTATACAGTTACATGAACTCTGCTTATAGAACCCACAAGGAGATCCCTTTGAGTGAAGGAAATGAAGTGAAATAAAAGGAAATATGAGGAATTACTTAAACATCCTTACTTTAATTTTAGGAACAGTAAAGAACTTACAAGACTATGTAAAAGTTCCAGAGGGTGTTGTGAGCTTACATGAGATGCTGAGTTGAAGAAACAGCGTATGGACATCTAGACATCAGCTGGAGCCACTGAGAGCCCTTAGTGGCACACTACTATTGGAGGGAAAAAGGAAAGATGTGCAGCATGCATGCTTTGAGCCAATAGTTGGTAGGCACTGCGATTGAAAGGTAGCTACAATAATACATAAAGTATTATCCCAGGCCTTGATGAGCTCAAATGTGGTGACAGTCACCTACTTACACCATCACATAGAAATGAACGTAGAGATGCCACTGTCTCATATTTAAAAACCAATCTACATATCAGTTCAGCTATGTGAGTCATTGACATCCTCCACTTACATATGTAAAAACAGATTCTGAACGTGTCCAAGTAATGGAGCTAGAATTCTCTTCTTGCTTCCCCTCCTAAAGATCTTGCAAGTTGAAATTTATAAGAGTGATAGGTAAGAGAACAAGATAAGTGAGAGAGATAAGGGAACAATATTTATTAAGGGCTTACTATGCTGTTTGTTTTACATAAATCACCTCTTCTGTAAGAATAGGATAGAAGGGCAGGTCAAAAAAGATTCCATAGGGAAATTTACATTAATGTTGGGTCTTAAATTAAGTAGGATTCATCTTACTCTGATCTGTTTTAAGTCCAAGGGAACACAAGAGGGCAAATGAGTATAAGTTAAGTAGATTGTCACGAATGCAGACTGTGGGAGCAAGGGGCAGAGGAAGAAACTGGAAAGATTGGCTAAGGACAAGTTGAGAAGAGCTTTAACATCTTGCTAAGTAAGTACTGAACTTTGTACAGTAGGCAGAACTGAACATGAGGCAATGGTGAAGAGCTACAATTTACATCTTTACACCTAATTTATATGCCCGATGACCCTAATACACAGACTAGTGCATACAGTTGGTGTTCAATGAATAATTGTCAAATTACATTACTGACTGTGCTATTGTATCATAAGTAAAGAGATGATGTTAACTTATTGTAGTATTAATAATACTAGTACAATTTATTTAGTGCCTCTCAAATGGCAGACAATTTCAATAAATTATCCATTATTATTGTTCCATATAACAATTCAGTAAGTTTGTTATTATTCTCTATAAGTTATACATAAAAAAAAAACAAAAACTGAGTTTATGTGACCTCCTAAGGGTAAGCGGCTAATAAGTAGTAAAAACCTAGATTTAAATGCTAGTTTTCTGATTCTAATATCTATTGTGTCTACTGTGCTTTATAGTTTTTCCAGGTGCACTGCCAAATTTGTACAAATCTATCCAAAATAGATACCTCCCCTCTGACTCCAAACCTCCCTTCCTCCCCTCCCCATGATGTGAGCAAGCCAAGTGCAAAATGGCAGCTTGGGCTGAAAATGAAACATGTGGTGGTAACACAGTCAAGGTAATTGACCCCTGTGGGGATTAGAAGCATTACTTTGTTCCTAAAATAGTGAAAAGGGCAAGTGGAAACAGATGCAGTGAGCCAGACTGTGAACTCAGAGCGACAGAGAGAGAGAGAGAGTTAAGGAAGAGAAGGGGCGGGGGGTTGGTCAGTGCCAACAGGAGATAATGGTGACAGAACACCAAGAGACTCAAAGTCATCACAACATATGTGTGATCCTCTGGTTTTGCAAAAGCGAATATGCACCTGACTGATAATTTACTACCAAAGAGGAATTGTGGATTTGGGAAGAGATAGAACCTAACTTAAGAGAAACAAAGCTACACAGGAGGCCCACAGAACTCCCAGGGAACACTGGGGCAAGCCAGGTGCTTGTTAGTTAATTCTCAGTCCTAACTATGCATAGTCGGATACAGCAGGTCCTTGAATAATCTCCTTTTCTTCAACGTCCTTTCGTTATAACATTGATAAGAAAACAATAATTTGATTCCCAGCTGGGGCCACTCTCTGTGGAGGATGCATGTTCTCCCCGTGATGCATTGTTTTTCTCTGGGTCCTCTGGATGTTCATGTGAGGTGAACTGGCATGTCCACGTTTGTCCAATCTGAGCGGGTGTGTGTGTGAGTGGCCATCCCTTGCACCCCAAGCTGCCAGGAGAGACCCTGATCACCCACCACCCCAAATTTTAATATGGGGATAAAAAAAAAGTATCGTACTTGTTCTAAGGAAATGTTCTTAAATACATGCACCACTCACATTTATTTCCGTTTAACATTGGAAGTGTTTTGGTGAAGAGTGCCTAATAGATGGTGATGGAAGGTGATTTGGCTTTGGGAGGTGGGCACAAGTACAGTATGCCAAGAGAGGAAGTGAGTGAGACCTTGTGGAGCTGGCTGCTGGTGGCGAGGGCACCTGGCAACCCTGCACACCGAGTCCATGTTTACAGCTCTATCCAATACACTAGTTGGAAACAATTTTAAGGTTTAGAGAAACTGTGCTTATGAAAGAGCTAGGGGCCCAGTGCACAAAAATTTGTGCGCTCAGGGGGTGGGGGTCCCTCAGCCCAGCCTGTGTCCTCTTGCAGTCTGGGACACCAGGGGGTGGGGGGACGTCCACCTGCTGACATGCCTGGCTAGCCTGGGTGAGGGGCCAATGTCTGTTTGCAGGCTGGCCAAGTTCCCCAGTGGAGACCCTCACCCCAGGGGGTGTGGCAAGCCTAGGTGAGGGTCTGAGGGCAGTTTTCAGTCTGGCCACAGCTCCCACTGACCCTCCAGGCCATCAGCCTGGGAAGTGATAGGGTGACACTGGCCACCCCAATGGCTTCCCAGGAGCGGGCCTCCACCGGCTGGTCTCACCGCCCGAGGCCCCCACCTGGGAAGCGGATGGGGTGGCGCCGGCCACCCCACATCCCATGGCCTCCCAGGAGGGTGCCTCGGCGGCCGGCAGGCTGGTCCCACCCCCCAAGGCTTCCACCTGGGAAGGCATCGGCCAGCTCAGGGCGCCAGATGCCTTCCCAGGATGGAGGCTCCCAAGATGGCGGAGTCCGCAGCTCAGGAAAAGCCGCACACCCGGGCTGCGGCCTCTGCCATCTTGGCTGGGCTAATTTGCACACAGCAGCTCTCATTGGCTGGTGAGCGTGGCTTACCTCGTCCCGGAGAAATGGTTAATTTCAATATTACGTTTTTATTAGTTAAGATGTTTCCTCCCCCCAATTTCTGGAGTCATTACCAACCACTTCTGGAATAGAAAGCCAGTCCCAGACCTCCATGTATTCATGAACACCTGAAGAATATAGCAGGTTTTTTGTAGGAAACAGTGAGTGAAGATTATATTTATAGAAGACTATTCAGGAAATACAAACTATGAAAGATTCATGATTTTCTAACATTTTTCCCCAGGATATGTTTCCCATCACTCCACCCATAAGCCTTTTATACAATTGCACAGTCATAGTCCCCCATTCTGATAGTCTGAGAGTTTATAGTTACTCATTTTGGAAAAATAAATAAATAAATAATCCTACTAGAAGACTTGTTCAATTTTTTTTAATGCAAAAAAATTAAAAGATTGTTTTTTTTTTTTCTTTCTCTTTATGTGCTGATTGGAATTTAAAAAGGAAGAATTTAAAATTTTCTCACCTAAAAATTCTGAGCTTGCCCACAGCACTAAAGAAGATGGGGACTTTACTAAGTCAGACAGCCTTAATCCATGATGCCAGGCCACTTCTCTGGCTGTTTCTGTTGTGCTCTGTACCCTCTAATAATAAAAGTAAATAACTGCAGTATTTGAGCCTTAGCTGGCTGACCAGGTTTTACATTCAGCAGTGTGCATGGAGAAGAACAAAGAAAGACCGCTTGGAGTCACCATCTCTGAGTGTCCACATCTAATCTAATCTAATAAAAGGATGCCTAAGCCACGCCCACCAGCCAATCAGAGTGACTGTATGCAAATTAGCCCAGCCAAGATGGCGGAGGCCACAGACCTAGGAGAAGCCACCAAATGGGGTCTAGCAGGGCAGATGAATTCGAAGGCCACAGCCAAAGAGGCAGGGAGCAGCCAGCCGGCCCTGCCCCTCAGCTGAGGCCTTGCAATGGTCCAATCATGTGGGGCACACACACACGGAGGCCCAAGCCTTCCGTGTGCATGTGCCCTGCTATGGATTCCCAGGCAGCAGAAGTCTAAGCGATGGGTCCATTCCAAGACCTCAGCTGAGGGGTGGGAAGCAGCCTTGGAAGGAATGGGGAAGGGAGCAAAGCAGGTCAGAGGGAGGAAGTGAAGACAAAAATTAAAGTGGGAAGGAAGGAAAAGGGGAGGGTGGGCAGGGGTAAAGATAAAGGAAAGAAGGAATGTGGGAAGGGAAGGATGGTAGAAAATGGGAAGAATGATGATGGAATAGAAGTAGGAAATAAGGAAGAAAGAAAAGTTTATAAATGATGAGTCAGTAGGAAAAGTGTTACCTAAAGGAGAAAAATTGTGTGAGAGGAAGAAGCCAATGAGGAAGTCAAACACAATTGTGCGTGAAGGGAATAAGATTAAAAAAGAAAGTTAATAGGGGTGGGCAGTTAGGGGGATCAGGCAGGCAGGCATGCAGAGTGGTTAGGGCAGGCAGGCAGGTTAGCAGTTAAGAACCAGAGGTCCTGGATTGTGAGAGTCCCCAAGAACTCCATATTGGAGAGGGTACAGGTTGGGCTGAGGGACCGCCCTCCCACCCTGCCCCCCCCCCCCGCATGAATTTCGTGCACCGTGCTCCTAGTGATTTAATAACATCAGTTTCTCTAGTTTTCATTCCCTTCGACCAAGATGGGAGTAGCCTTTGAAATAAGATCTTAAATGAGAAAAACAGGAAACAGAGAATCTGGTCCAAACTTAATGCTTCATAATTCCTAGTCCATATTTTTCTTTAGAAAAAATAACACAACCCTATGATTTTGAGCCTCCTGCAAAAGAAGCTTCAGACACAGAGGTGTAAGCATCCCCTTATCAATACTCAAAGTCATGAGAGTCCATCTGAAATGTAATAGTTTGCTAAACTACAAGTTGCTTTTTAAAGATTTCTTTTTCCTTAGCAAGTTTATAATTAGCTCATGAAGTGATCTAAAAGTCAGTAGTCAGAGTTCATGACCTGGTGTCTGTTCCTTCTCCTGAGTCACCAAAAGTTCAGGTAATACAACACCTGACAAGCAGTAAACATTCTCAGGAAACATCTAAGTATCATGGCTATTCAATATGTAAGAAATTTGTTTGTTTTGAATTAAAGAAAAACTTCCCCTGAGTCATTCCTCATAAACAGAATAGCAGACATTAAAGGAAACTATGAATAATCTGCTTTGACTTGGAAATGACATTGAGAAAATGCCAAAGAGATTTTTTTTTCTTTAATTGATGTTCCAAGTTGATTTGAAACAGGCCCACTGCTTTCAAACATACATGTTAATAGACTGGTACTCTACTCTCTTCAATCAAAATAATCCACTGGTCCACCAACTTCCTAATAAACTCATAAGCCTTCACTTCACATAGCTCACTCTGTCATCGAAAAAATGAGTATATTCTCTAGGATCAATGGCCCTCTCACTTGGTGTGAATATCATGAGTAAATGGAAGCTTATATCATCCTCTTAACTTATTCTATTGTCAGTTAAATCAAATTGTCAAAAAGTTCAGAAAATCCTTTATACGTTAAATCAAAATATAACTCCTTATAGTATCCACACATTGATCCCAGATAAGCCATCTGGAAATTATTCTGCAAACAGGTCTAGTTCTTTTACATAATAGATTTTCAAATACTAGAAGACAAGTTTCACTCTCAAAATAAATTTTCTCTTCTCATCTGTAACAGTGTCAATGACAAGAAAGAGAGAGGGAGAGAGAGAGTTAGAACTTTCAGTCCCACATCCTGACCTCCCAGGAGGTAGAAGAAGTTGGAGGTTGAATCAATTGTCACTTAGCATAATGCTCTCCAGTTCCATCCATGCTGTTGCAAATGGCAAGAATTCCTTCTTTTTTACAGCAGCATAGTATTCCATTGAGTAGAGGTACCACAGTTTTCTAATCCATTCATCTGTTGATGGGCACTTAGGCTGCTTCTAAATTTTAGCTATGGTAAATTGTGCTGCTATGAACATAGGGATGCATATATCCTTTCTGATTGGTGTTTCTGGTTTCTAGGGGTATATTCCCAGAAGTGGGATCGCAGGGTCAAATGGGAGTCCATTTTTAATTTTTTGAGGAGACTGCATACTGTCTTCCATAGTGGCTACACTAGTCTACATTCCCACCAGCAGTGCAGGAGAGTTCCTTTTTCTCCGCATCCTCGCCAGCACTTGTCATTTGCTGATTTGTTGATGATAGCCATTCTGACAGGTGTGAGATGATACCGCACTGTTGTTTTG
>PVJC01014444.1:5708-36564 GCA_004026665.1 Murina feae
TGCTGGGTGCTGCCTGCTGCCTGCAGGTCCCCATTGCTTGCTCCATGGTCGCCCTGCTTGCCTGCTCCCCAATTGCCACTGCCACCATCCAGCAGGGTGCCCTGCTGGTGCTGTCTGTGGGTCCTGATTTGCTCCCCCTTCGCCACAGCCACAGCTCAGCAGGCCCTGCTGGGTGCTGCCTGCTGGTCCTAATGCCTGTTTTCTAGTGCCCCCCTTGCCTGCTCCCCCATGGTGGCCACCACTGCCCAGCAGACCCTGCTGTGTGCTGCCTGCAGCATGCTTGTCTGCTAGGGGGTCACCACAGTGACCTCCCAGCGATTCCTTGCTCCCCCATGGCAGTGCAGCAGCCCTTGCTGGGTGCTGCCTGCAGTCGGATTACCGGCTCTCTGGTCACCCTGCTTTCCTGTTCTCCCATCACCCAGCAGGCTCTGCTGGGTGCTGCCTGAGGGTCCCCATTGCTTTCTCTCCCATCACTTGCTTAGCACCCTGTGCTGGCCAATGGGACACGCCTCTCTGGGTGCCAGAAGGCGCTTTTAGCACCAGCTGCCCGGTCTGATCAGACCCAGGAGCCGGGCATGCAGGGCGCTAAGTGCCCACCCCAGCCCGGACTTAGGCCCTGTGGACGAGACACGCCCCTCTGGGCGCCCGATGGCCGATGGCCATCTTTAGTACCGGTGCCCGGGCTGATCAGACCCAGGAGCCGGGCATGCAGGGCGCTAAGTACTTCTCCTACCAACGGACTCTTCCCAGGCCTCAGCCGCAGGGGCGGGGGCTGGTCAGCCAGCCTGCTCCCCGAACCTGCGGCTGCCACCATGGCCTGGAACTGACCTCGGGTCACCAAGGCTAAGTTTCTGCCTGTGCGTACCCTCGTCGATTTGTCTATTTCCAGGCCGCAGCATGGGGGCTTGCTTGCTCCTCCCACCCTGCTCCTCAGGCAGGACCAGTTTGTGGTGGGCCTCCGCCATCTTGGCTGCACTAATTTGCATACAGCCACTCTGATTGGCTGTAAGCATCCCGAAGGGACGGTTAATTTTACTCTTCCGCTTTTATTAGTTTAGATGACACCATTCATGAAAGACTTCAAACTCCTTTTAACTTTATATTTTTTGTCAAATTTATATAAAGTCATCCTCATATAAATATTTCACATAAATATTTCAAAAAGTGGGCAAGACCCAAAATAAAGTTATTAGCAAGAAGGAACTGACTTATGGCAATTTACTCTTATTAAAAGACTAGAGGCCCACTGAACGAAATTTGTGCAAGAGTCAGCCTTCACAAACCTGGCTGCCGCGGTCCTCACAGCCCTGGCTTCCAGAAGGTTGTTCTGTAGTTCGGCCGTTTGGTCAATTTGCATATTATACTTTTATTATTATCAATTCATGTAATGGACAGGCCTCCATTGTAAAAATTAATGCTAAAATAATATTGCCTATAATCTGTACCTGTAACCTTGTATGATATCTCTCGGTAACGAGTCAAGTCTTCTCCATTAACTAACACCAGCTCTGGACACTTTTCTTTTGCATCTCTAACACTCATAAGTTTCTTTACTCCAAGTTCCCTAGCTTCATAGTTGCAGGTAACCATCCAATATTTCTGCTGAACACCTATAAAAATAAATGAGAAAACGGAGAATTAAAGAAACATCTTAAAATATAATTTACTAATTCCATCTTATAGTTGTAATTTGCATGGCAATCTGTTTTGATAAAAATAAAAAGCTCTAGTCCAGCTGCTATGGCTAAGTGGTTAAGCATCAACCTATGAACCAGGTAACAGTTCAATTCCTGGTCAGGGCACACACCCAAATTGCAGGCTTGATCCCCAATGGGGTGTGCAGGAGGCAGCCAATCGATGTTTCTCTCTCATTGATGTTTCATTCTCTCTCCCTCTCGCTTCCTCTCTCATATCAATAAAAATATCTTAACTAATAAAAGCGTAATATTGAAAGTAACCGTTTCTCCAAGACGGGGTAAGCCACGCCCACCAGCCAATCAGAGTGACTGTATGCAAATTAGCCCAGCCAACATGGAGGGCCACTCACGGACCTGAGTAAACGGCAGCTTCCATTGCTGCAGGAGTGAAAGTGAAACTGCGCCCACTCCGATTAAACTGGCTCTAGCAAAACACAAGTTTGCAACATAATATCATTCATAGAATCCTCAGGAGCTGAAGGAACTAGCAGGCCTAAGAGTAACATTGTCTCATTATAGAGGTGAAGCAGAGAGGAGGCTTCCTTAGAAAGCCAGCTTAAAGGAACAGTGTATCAATTATAGAAGATAAACAAACCTCAGAACCTGCATCCAACCAGCCTTGCTGGGACATTGGGTCAATGGGAGCTGTGGGCAGCCTTAAAGCCTGAAAGCACCAATTAGCCCGTCACCCAGGCTGGCCACAACCCAATGGGGTGAGGGACGTTCCTGGGGGGCTTGGCCAGTCTGGAGACAGCCATCAGCCCCTCACCCCGGCTGGTCAGGCATGCCAGCAGGTGGACATCCCCAGAGGGGTCCCAGACTGTGAGAGGGCACAGGCCGGGCTGAGGGACCTCCCGAGTGCACAGAGCGGCTGCAGGGCGGAACAGTGCAGGACCCAGGACCCGTGAGTGGGAAAGAGGCGGCAGGGTTGGCGGCCTGCTTGGCGGCTGCCCAGGCCCTTTGCGGGGCACCGGGGAGCGGGAAAGAGGCGGTGGGGGGTCTCGGCCTTTTTGGTGGCTGCCCAGGCCCCTTGCAGGGCACCGGGGAGCGGGAAAGAGGCAGTGAGGGTCGGGGGCCTGCTTGGTGGCTTCCCAGGCCCTTTGCGGTGCACCGGGGAGTGGGAAAGCAAGGCAGCAGGGTACCGGTGAGTGGGAAAGAGGCAGCGGGGGCGTCTTGGCCTGCTTGGCGGCTGCCCAGGCCCTTTGTGGGGCACCAGGAAGCAGGAAAGCAAGGCTGAAGTGGCCAGGGTCCTGCTTGGCAGCTCCCCAGACCTCTTGGCGGCACCGGGGAGTGGGAAAAAAAGGCAGCAGGGGACTGGTGAGTGGGAAAGAGTCAGTGGCCTGCTTGGTGGCTCCCCAGGTCCCTTCCGGGGATCAGGGAGCAGGAAAAGGCTGGCCTGACCATGAGGTGGGGTTTTCCCTGCTTTCTGGTGGCTGGAGGAGGATGGGCAGTAGATAAGATTGGGAGGCAGGCAGCACCCAGCCCTGGCCACAGCTCAAAAAAAGAGAACAACATGCAGGAGAGGGCAAGAGTTTGAGAGATCAACATAGAGGGGGTGCCTGCTCCAAGCCTGGGGGCAGGTAGACACACACAGGAGGACTGCTTCGAGCCTCAGATGCGGCTGGGGGCAGGTCCCCAGTGGGAAGACACACACATACACACACACACACACACAAAAGTGCCTGGCAGACTGGGGCCATCATAGGACATCCACTGAGGGGTTCCAGACTGTGAGAGGGGGCAGGCTGGGATGAGGGACCCCCACCCTCTCCCCCCGTGCACGAATTTCGTGCACTGGGCCCCTAGTATTTAAAATAAAAAGCCATATCTTGGTTTAAAAATACAGCATCCATTCATCAATGTTCTATAAGTAAAATTTAACAGAAATTTACCACACATCAATATATTCTATGGAGTCTTCAGCAAAAAATACAAATAAAATCAGTACGAAATTTTTTTCAGGCAATACAAAACCAGAATAATTTATACTGAATTAACTCTATACAACTCTAGACCATGACTTACCAAAATATAAAGCAGATGAAAAATAACAGTAGAATTACTGGTGGCTGCTAGAAAAACTCACTTTTCTGAGTAACTGTCCAATGAATATAAAGCTAAGTTCTGTTAACAAGTGTTAACCTACAGCAATTATCAGGGATCTCCCCCATAAATGTTCTAATTATTGAACCATTCTTCCTAACCGCCTACAGAATAGATTCGACAGTGAGGGCGAGCCCCCTCCTCATCAAAAATGATTAAATCATGATCTATATCACGCACAGAAATTCTAGTTTACTGAATCTTAGTGGCTTAAGATTGCTAAAACTCTGCTTTTTCTTTTATGAAAATTGACGTGTTTACGACCATAAAAATAATGTTCACCTAAAACATGATAAACACTAATATGCAGACAAGAAAATAAGTGGATTGTGTCAAATTCCACTCATTTATTAAATGAGGCTTATAAAGTTTATACCTGGTAGGGAAGCAAAGATCCTGCTCATAAAGCACCTTAAGAATTGCTTTCAGCCCTAACCTGTTTGGCTCAGTGGATAGAGCATTGGCCTGCGGACTGAAAGGTCCCAGGTTCGATTCCGGTCAAGGGCAAGTACCTTGCTTGCTGGGCACATCCCCAGTAGGGGAGTGTGCAAGAGGCAGCCGATCTCTCTCATCGATGTTTCTAACTCTCTATTCCTCTCCCTTCCTCTCTGTAAAAAATCAATAAAATATATTAAAAAAAACCTGCTTTCAAAATCTAATGTAGTTAATAAATCAGAATACAATAAACATAATAAATGAGTGCTAATCCTCTTAGAGTCTAAATGAAAACATTATTGACATGCATAATTACCTAAAGGTTTGCCCTTTAGTTCCGGATTTAAGATCATTTCTACTTGTGCATAAAAGCAGTCCAGGTCCACGTGTACTATGACTCTGGATGAAGAACTTCCTGCTGGCATCACCCCATCGTGAACTGATCAAACAATATGCAAAGAAACACAAACATATTCAGGCTGCTTATCATCTCTGAGCAACTGGCAGTTCCTTACAACATGGTGACTGAGAAAAAAATAAAGAATGCAGAGAGATTTTAAAAGTCCTTTCTGGGATTTATTACATCTGTCAAAACATCTAAAAATCACAAAGACATGAGAGCACCTCCAGCAGGGTCTGCAGCCCTGTTTACTCAGCATTTCTTTGTGCACTGTATTTTTCTCAAGTAATAATTTTGAGGGGTGGGGGGTAAAAACTTGATTAATAATGGAAGATGCAAGAGGTAATCCTCTCACTTGGGAGTTGATAGTAAAATTCAGGGTAAATCGGAAGGGGCAGAAAAGTTGAAGCACTGATTTCAACCAACTTAATTATTCTAAATGGCATGTACCTTACATTAAAAAAAAACACCCCAAAAACCAGAAATACAAAACTGCAGACCATGCATGCGGACGGTCCAGCGGTCCAGCGGGCTCTATTTGGCTCCCGTAGGAGAAGGACTGAGATTCGGTGCTGAATCACCAGTGCCGGGCATATAAGAGAACACCAATAAACGCTCGCTAAATTGAAAGAATGCGTTAAGTATCTCATGGATTTAAAAAAAAAAAAACAGCTGTCATGGGGGAACGGGGAGGTGCGGATGGAGACAGGGGGACGATGCGACGCCAGCTGTTAACATCCGCTGAAAAATAAGGCAGGTTAAAGGCAATGTGATACTCTGGTTTGGATCCTGGGGCAGGAAAAAAAAAAAAAATTACAGTGGGAGAAAACCTGGCAAATTGTAAATACGGCTTGTACTTCAGTGAACAGTATTATGCCGATATTGTCTTCGTTTTGACAAATGTACCATGGTGAGGTAAGATAACATTAGGGAAAACTGTGCAACTTCTGCAAAATCTAAAATTATTCCAAAATGTTGAATTATTAGTCAGTAATTATTTATCAGTGGTTCTCAACCTTCTGGCCCTTTACATACAGTTCCTCATGTGACCCAACCATAAAATCATTTTCGTTGCTACTTCATAACTGTAATGTTGCCTGTTATGAATCGTAATGTAAATATCTGATGTGCAGGATGGTCTTAGGCGAACCCTGTGAAAGGGTCCTTCCACCGCCAAAGGGGTCGCGACCCACAGGTTGAGAACCGCTGGTTTACCTTAAAGAAAAAGGGGGGGGGGGCGCGGGGAAGGAGAGCCCGGGGCTCCGCGCGGCCAGGCAGACCCGAGGCTGGACGTGGGTCACCAGGAGGCGACCGCCCCACACGGGCCTCGCGCTGGGTTCCCAGCCCAACCCCTCCTCCCGGGACCCAGGCCCCGACGATGGGGCACGGGGCCGCCCCTCCTGCAACGTTCCAACGCCCGCAGCCTCTGGGCTCTCAGGGGTCTCGCGGGGACTCTGCCAACACACCCTCAACTCTACGAGGTGAAGCCATCCCTCTAGGGTCTCAGCCACAAAACACCAGGCACAGACGGCCGCCCTCGTGGCAGCGCCAGGAGCCACGCGGGGCGGGGACAGTCGCACCCCAACAGTCGCCGCCACCGCCCCGGGCGTCCGCCCGCCCCACCCTGCTCCTCGGGCCCGGGCGCACCCGGCGAGCCGACCGACACCCCCGCCTCCGCGCGTTCCATGGCCTGAGCTGCGTCCTCTTCCTCGTCGCGGGCGCCTTACTCCTCGGGCCCCGCCCCCAGCCCCTCCCTCCCGCGGCGGCCAACCCAAGCGCAGCTTCCGGCCGCTTCCGCCCGGTCTCAAGGGAAACCGGGCCCCGCCCCCAGCCCCTCCCTCCCGCGGCGGCCAACCCAAGCGCAGCTTCCGCCCGCTTCCGCCCGGTCTCTAGGGAAACCAGGGCCCGCCCCAGCCCCTCCCTCCCGCGGCGGCCAACCCTAGCGCAGCTTCCGGCCGCTTCCGCCCGGTCTCTAGGGAAACCGGGGCCCGCCCCCAGCCGCCGCAGTCCTCGCGCCTGCGTGGTCTGGGCCGACTGGGCAGTTGCCCGGATGGGTCCACGTGCGGAGGTTTCCTTCCGCCCGTCGAGGCCGGAAGGGAGGGGTTACCATGCAAACTGCGCATTTCTTTTTTGAGGTCCTCCACGTTAGTGCTCTTTGTCGTCACCCAGAGGCCAGCCAGTTCCGCGGGTCCATTGTTAGGAACTTCGCTACCGTATTGACACTGAGCGATTTATGGGGATGGGGGTGGGGAAAAGGGAGAAAATTACGGCAAGAGCGAGGCGGCATCCACAGGGATGTGATTAGCAAGTATGTTAAAGTGTATTGCACTTTGTTTGTTGTTTGACTCAAAGAAACTGTACCAAATTGGACCCCTGAATTTTTAAAAATCTAAACTGAATAGAATTTTAATACACGAGTCAGATAAAATCTCTAATTGTTGTGCATAAATATCCAATGCAATGCCCAGGTGTTGTAATCCCCAAAAACCACAAGGGAGCTGGATTCCGATGTAAGAACAAAAGAACCTTTACTCGACTCCACTTGGGGCTCCGTCCCAAGCCGGCCCTGGCAGTGGCGCGGCAGGGAGGAAGACCCCGAGTTTCAGGAGGTCGGGGTCTTTATTGGGCTGGGAGTTGGTGGGTGGGGTAATGTGTGATTGGTCGAGGGAAGGGTCAGGGTTGGTTGTGCAAAGGGGGCAGGATGCAGTCAGACTTGGGTCATTTCCTCTGCATCCCTATTGGTCGGTTGGGAAAGGGGTGGTTGAGCAACGGGAACTTTGGGAGGTCTGGTTTGACTTTTACTCCATCATAATCATTCCAGACCCATCAACTTGTGGGGTGCCTTTGGGCAGGTTCTGTGTTTATCCACTGTAAAAAAATAACAGTCCGGCCCTGGCCCTGGGGGCTCATTTGGTTGGAGCATCTTCCCCTGCACCCAAAGGTTTTGGTTTCCATTCCTGGTCAACGCACCTGCCTAGATCTCGGGTTCCGTCCTCCTTGGGGGGGTAACTAATCATGGTTCTCTCCCACATCTCTCTCTCTCTCTCTCTCTCTCTCTCTCTCTCTCTCTCTCTCAAATCATTAAACATATCCCTGGGTGAGATTTTCAAAATTATTACAAATACGAGACTAAATGAAAACTAACATATATCTTAATATTCCAATATATATAACATGCCTGCCTTCTGTTAAGATGTCTTGTGTACCTGTGTATGTGTTTTTTTCCAACAGAGGAAATTTGGAAATTTCTTTGTGCGTGCGTGTGTGTGTGTGTACATATATACATACTAGAGGCCCAGTGCACAAAAATTTGTGCACTTGTGTGTGGGAGGGTCCCTCAGCCAGGCCTGTGCCCTCTTGAAGTCTGGGACCCCTCAAGGGATGTCCACTTGCTGGCATGCCTGGCCAGCCTGGGTAAGAAGCTGATGGCCGTTTCAGGCTGCCCACAGCCCCTTCAGGGTTCGGGTCCCTATTGGGGTGCCTTGCAGGAAGCAGGTATCTGGGATTTATTTAACTTCTATAATTGAAACTTTGTAGCCTTGGTCCCCCACTCGAAGCCTGGGTTGCCCCTGGCAACCCAAGGTCCCAGCTCTGCAGGTATCTGGGGTTTATTTATCTTCTATAATTGAAACTTTGGAGCCTTGAGTAGAGCTCAGGGCCCGCAGGGCCTTGGCTTCCTTCATTGCCCAGGGCAACTCCAGCTCCGTGGCCGCCACCATCTTAGTTGAGTTAATTTGCATATTTGCTCCTGATTGGTTGGTGGGCATGGCTTGTGGGCACAACGGAGTGAGGGTTAATTTGCATATTACTCTTTTATTAGATTAGATATTCAAACACTTATGTTGTTCTTTTCACAGGATCTGCTCTTACAAATAGGATGTGAGAACCTTGAGAACATCTTTAAAAGACATATTGATTAATCCATAAAGGAGATCCGGGACCCAGTGGTTCGGAGACCAAGTCTTCCTCTTAGACATCCAGACCAGTTCCCTGGAAGTCTCCACTGTAGGATCTAAGAGACGGATGTAAAGCCTGGCTGATTTCTTTGCCAACGCTGTTGGATAAGTCTAGGTAAAGAGCTTTTGAATTAAGTGCCTCCTTGTCCACTAAGTGCCCCTTGGGCTATTTTCAAGGGTTCAATTACTTGTAGAAAACAGCATGTTTTTTTCTTCTTAATTCTTCCATGTGGAGAATGACCCAACCATGGGAATGCCATGGCCGATGAAAGCTGCTCCTTTGTAAGAGACCTTACACTTCCTACACTCAACAACTTAAGAGAAAATGAGTCCGCATGAAAAAAACAACACACATACTAAAGCCCTCTTTCGTTCGTTTCATTTATTTTCCTGTCAAGTATCAAATTGAAGAGTGGCTTTTCACTGAGTAGAATAATAGACGAGCAAAACCTTGAAACCCCTCGGGGAGGGAGCAGGGCTGGCTTTATTGAGTGTGCAACCTAAGCAGGAACACAGAGCCCTGTGCTGAGACGGGCCCCACACTTGGTTTAATGTTCCGCCGTTGTCATCTTGAAATTGTTAATATTTGGAAAAGGGAGCCCATATATCCATTTTCCACTGGATCTCATCAATTATTTAGCCAGTGCTGGGAACAAAGAGAAATGGCATGGAAAATGATGCTTACAAAACACCTGCATGTTTTGTAAGAGCTTAAAACAAGAGCTTAAAACAGTTATTTCATTCAATATGCCACAGAGGGAAGGTGTCATCATTCTCATTTTACCGAAGGTAAAATAGGCCAGCAGACACGAAGCTGCTTACCTCGAGGTTATGAATCTAGTAATGGTAGATTCACTTTTCAGGTTTCTATGGAAGAGAATTCATTAGTAATGTTTCTCTCTCGAAGGAAATCATTCCCTCTGCCCATTTTTGTTGGTACTTCGAACACCAGGTAACCTGGAATAGCAAGAGTAAACATTCCTCAAATATATTAAGAAGCATAAAAGACTCATAGGAGCTAATATGTGTTGTTCTGTTGTGAGTTAGGGGAAGTAGGGGACTTTTTGGATTGTTTAGTTTTTAAATGCTACAACCTTCCCCCCAGTTTAATCGATAGGCTCTAAACTAAGATAATTTCAGGAAATAAATATGTTAAGGCTGGAACATAATTGTATGTTTAAGTGCAAAATCAAATGCAAGGCAGAAAGTATGCTTGAAACAATATTCATGGGGGAGCATGGGGTTTGCAGCTGGCGGACAAAGAAACAATGAGGGTGTATTTTAGAGCTTCAGAAGTCGGGATACATTAAGTGACAAGCATGGCCCTGACCGGTTTGGCTCAGTGGATAGAGCGTCGGCCTGCGGACTCAAGAGTCCCGGGTTCGATTCTGGTCAAGGGCATGTACCTTGGTTGCGGGCACATCCCCAATGGGGAGTGTGCAGGAGGCAGCTGATGATGTTTCTCTCTCATCAATGTTTCTGACACTCTACCCTTCTCCCTTCCTCTCTGTAAAAAAAATCAATAAAATACATATTTAAAAAAATAAAAATAAAAGTGACAAGCATGAACATTCGTGCCAGCGCAGGGTGGGAACGTACCTGCTTCTCCCCTACGTCCTGAATTGGCCACATGGGGTTCAGAGGACAGACTGTAGACAGTGTCCAAGGGCTTCAACGTGAAGAGTGTGAGGAATTTATGAGTGTCTGTATTTCATGTTGGTGGGTGGCTAGGTCGTCAGAGGTTGACCATGGGGTCAAAGGGACAATTTGGATTGGCACAAACAGAGAGCTTGGTTTTGTGAGACCTTTGGCACAGTGCAGTGACTCTCAGCCGGGGTCCATTTTGTTCCCTCGGAGATATTTGGCAATATCTAGAACCTTTCATGGTCACCTCGGGGAGCTGGAGCTCTGCACTGTGGCACCCGTGGTGGAGGCCAGAGATATAGTTGAATATTCTGCTCTGACAAATAGGATGTCCAGGACAGGACAGCCCTTCACCATAAAAAATTACCGCCCCAAAGTGTCCGTGGGGCCAAACACTGCTGTGGCTCCGTAGTGTTTATACCATCCCCGCTCCCCACTCCCTAATGCCCTCCTCAGCTTAAGGTCCCAGTTGTAATAAAGAATTGGTCTTTAGATAGGTGCTTGTAATTATAAATGACATTTTTTTTTAGAGAAAGGAGGATATAAGAGAGGGAGGCAAGTGTTATTTAATTGCTTTTCACGGTGAGAATCTACATTCTGAAACTAAAGAGCAAATGAATGCATTTTCGAGAAAAGAGATTTAAGAAAAATACGCACACGTTTACGGAGCATGTGAGTAGCCCGTAGGGAGGAAGGCTAACGAGTCAGAAATAATTTACAAGGCTTAGATGCAAAAACCAGAAAACACAGGAAGGCTTCAGATGGCTGAAGGCACACTATAATTACGATACGCTGCTGTACAATGCGCGTGTCCTGCAGTATTTAATAACTTTCTTCCAAGGATCTGAAACCCGGCCTAAAAGCTTCAAATGTCTCGAAGAATCGCTCCCCCTCTCTCACTAGAGCTGCCGTTTCAAGCTTTCTTGGTGCAACCTGAAAGTATTTGCCGCTTACCATGTGATTGTGGCTAACAGAGGTGTAAGAAACGGGAGTTCTTCTAACAGTCAGCTTCTCTGTGCTTTGGCCTTTTTGTGGTTCTGCCGTTCTGATGAAAAGCCTGCAGAGTCAGTTTAGGAACAGCATTTGCAATGTTGCTTGTGAGGATGTACTGGATGGACTTCGCCTCATCATTTTGCAGAGAGAGAGAGGTGGAAACTAATGTGATCACAGTACAAATCATTTGGTCCCAGGCTGCACAGTCTGCAAACTTCTGTCACTGAGAAAAAGAGAAGTACTTGATATCGTATAGAAAGTGGGGGCAGATTAACATAGGTCGGTATACGGTGTTGAATTTATAGACATCTAACTTCAATGTAACAATTGTAAGATCTCTTTCTGATTGCAAAAGTAGTTTATTATACATAATTTGGAAAACACAAAGAAAATAAGCAATGGAAATAATCATAATAATCCATAATCCTGCTGCTCAGAGATAACCACATTTTGCCTCTTTTTAAAGCACAACTTAAAGTTTTTGTTTCGTTTCACAAATAAATTTCTGTACCTATTTCTTTACCAAACCACAAAACCACTGTGAGATGCACTGCCTGAATAAACGACACACATAAAACCTAATAGACTTGTTTTTGATGTTATTTGACGGAAATGAATTAGTATTATCTCATCATCTCAGAAATGTTAATAATCTCAATTTTTCTGGTTTAGATTAATATAAACTCTATAAAGGAAAATGATTATATTTATAGGATTGATTTCTTTTTAAAAAAATATATTTTATTGATTTTTTGCAGAGAGGAAGGGAGAGAGATAGAGAATTAGAAACATCGATGAGAGAGAAACATGGATCAGCTGCCTCCTGCACACCTCCCACTGGGGATGTGCCCGAACCCAAGGTACATGCCCTTGACCTGAATCAAACCTGGGACCTTTCAGTCCTATGGCTGACGCCCTATCCACTGAGCCAAACTGGTTAGGGCAGGATTTATTTCTTGAAGTTGATTCAAAGACTCTATTAAAGTGTGTATTAAATCCTGAAAGTACTGCTTGTGCCTCTGATAAAACAAAAAATTTTTTTCAGCCATCATTTAAGATGTTGTAGTGAGACAAAAAGTTATCAGGTATAAAGTGAAAATCCATCCTACTCCCCAGTGCACCTTGAGATAACCACTGTTGACAATATATATTAACACTAGAGGCCTGGCGCACGAAATTTGTGCACTGGTACAGTCCCTAGGCCTGGCCTGCAATCAGGGTCATCTTCCCTGGCTGCTTGCAGCTGGACATGCCCCCCACCGCTCACCTCCCCCAGTTCCCTGTTTGCCATTGGGTGATTGGAGTCTGCCAGCTGGCTGGGGGAGGAACCGAGAGGTCAGCCGTTCCACCTGCTCACCAGCCCTGGCCCTGCCCCTGCCACAGGTTGCCTTATGTGTGGGGCGACTGGTGGGGCAGGGGCCTTGGCCTGGCACCACCCATGTCACCCCTCCCCCCCGTTCCCTGTTCAACACTGGGCAATAGGATCCTGCCGGCCAGGGAGGGAGACCAAGAGGTGTCAGTGCGCCTCGTAGTGATTGGTTGAGCAGTCATTCTGGTTGTTCTGCCATTAGGGTCAATTTGCATATTGCCCTTTCATTATATAGGACACTTCATCCAACTTATTCTTGTAACTAGGGGCCCGGTGCACAAAAATTTGTGCACTGGGGTGGGGGGGGGGATCCCTCAGCCCGGCCTGTGCCCTCTCCCAGTCTGGGACCCCTCTGGGGATGTCCACCTGCTGGTGTGCCTGGCCAGCCTGGGTGAGGGGCCAATGTCTGTTTGCAAGCTGGCCAAGCTCCTCAATGGAGACCCTCACCCCAGGGGGTGTAGCAAGCCTAGGTGAGGGGCTGAGGGCAGTTTTCAGGCTGGCCACAGCTCCCACTGACCCTACGGGCCAACCCGCCTGGGAAGCCGAGGCTGGGGTGGCGCTGGCCACCCCACGGCCTTCCAGGCAGGAGCCATGGGGGTCCGGCCGCCTCGTCCCTGTGCCCCGGAAGGCTTCCCGGGCAGGACCCGTGGGGGGTCCAGCCGTCTCGTCCCCGCGCCTCGGAAGGCTCCCACTGGGGAAGCCGAGGCTGAGGTGGCGCTGGCCACCCCACGGCCTCCCAGGCGGGGGCCACGGGGTCCAGCCACCTGGTCCCCGCCTCCTGCCCCCCAGGCTCCCGCCTGGGAAGGCATCCGCAGGCCCAAGGCGCTGGATGCCTTCCCAGGTGGGAGGCTCCCAAGATGGCGAAGGCTGCAGCCCTGGAGAAGCCACACACTGGGGCTGTGACATCCGCCATCTTGGCTGGGCTAATTTGCATACAGCAGTTCTGATTGGCTGGTGGGCGTGGCTTACCCCCGTCCTGGAGAAACAGTTAATTTTAATATTTCGCTTTTATTAGTTAAGATGATACAGGTGGTCATAGTGGTAGTCATTTGTAATTCACATGGGTGGGATCATACTGTGCGGACTCTCTTCTTCACCAGCGTTTTTCACTTGATCTCAAACATCATCTCTCTTCCCTGCAGGAAGATCTGCATTCTTTTAATGGATGCGCTGTTTTACCAGTTCCTTATGGACAGACACTTACTCCTGCTCTTTCGCTGCAGTGAACATCTGTGTACACTTTGTATGTCTTTGTGCCCTTCTTCAGGGGTCTGATCCCACCCTTTCCTTGCACAAAGCTAATCTCCTAAAATTTGGTAAGAATATTATCTATCTCTTTTTAAATTAATAAGAATCATCTAATATAATAAAAGCGTAATATGCAAATTGACCGTTACCCGAGACACCTAAGCCATGCCCACCATCCAAGCCACGCCTCCCAGCCAACCAGAGCGGCTGTATGCAAATTAGCCCAGCCAAGATGGAGGCTGGCAGCTATGGAGCTAGAGCAAACCAGAGGCTTCTGTTGCAACTGCCTGCCTAGGCTGGCTGAGCCTCTGCTCATGGCCATGCCCACCAGCCAATCAGAGCGGCTGTATGCAAATTAACCCAGCCAAGATGGAGGCTGGCAGGGCGGCTCTGCACTGGGAGCCTCTGTGGCTGGCATAGCTGTGCCAGGTGTGTCAGCTCAGTGGCGGGAGGGGGGTCCGGCCTGGGGCCTCCTCGTGGCGTTCGGGAGCACCTGTCCCAGGTCCACTGCCTAGATCCACCCCCTGGGGGCCTCCACCAGGTGTATGGGAGAGCGGGTCCTCCACGGGGCTTGCAGGAGCAGCTGTCCTGGGTCCGCTGCCTGGTTCTGCCCCAGGGGCCTCCTCGAGGGCATGCGGGAGCGTCTGCTGCACAGTGCGGAGGATCTGAAGCCAGTCCGCTGCCCGGCTCCACCCCGGGTGTGTTTGCTCAGCAGCAGGGCCCCACCAAGGGATTCTGCACCAGCATCCGCCCCTGGCTGGCCACCCAGCTCTGTGCCAGGTGTGTCCCCTCAGCAGTGGGGGCCCACCAGGCGTGTGTGGGCCCTCCGGTGGGAAACGTCCAGGCCTGCACACACCAGCCCTCCCACCCCCCAGTGCACGAACCCTGAAGGGGCTGTGGGCAGCCTGAAAATGGCCCTCAGCCCCTCACCCAGGCTGGCTAGGCATGCCAGCAGGTGGACATCTCCCCCAAGGTGTCCCAGACTGCAAGAGGGCACAGGCCAGGAAACCCCCACCCACCCGAGTGCACAAATTTTTGTGCACCGGGCCCCTAGTATGAAAAATAAAAGCCAGAAAAATTATTAAGAAGTCAATGGTAATGACACCCAAAGCCAGAATTGCTGAATCTCCAATGCATCGGAGGTGTTAGACATGGAGCACTTCCCACAAGCTCCCCCACCATGTCTGACATGGCTCCCAGGACCAGATAGTAACTGTAGAAGAACAAGAGCAATTGGTTCCTTTCGGTGTCACTTGGGCAGTTACATTCACTCAGATAACGGCATCTGTTACCTTCACTTGTGTCATGACAAAATGACAAATTAATAAATAATCCAATCCACCGTAGAAAATACCCTGGTTTTGGATATACACGGAATTATAAAATCAATACCTACTTAAGACATTTTTAAAAATGTTGACTACCTTCATGGAGTCACAGATCAAAGTTAGGAAAGACAAAGGAAGATAAGGAACTGCCACAGACTGGAGGACACTAAAAAGTATGACAAGTGAAAGGTAGGGTCCTGGGTCATGTCCTGGGACACTAGGGAAAAAGGACCCTGGGAGAAAACTGGTGAAATTGGAATAAGCTTTATAGTTTAGTTAATAATTTTGTACTAATGTTATCTCTTGCTTTGGATAATTATAGTTATGTACGTTGTTAACCTGAAAGAAACTGGGTAAAGGGTAAACAAACTATTTTATGAACGACTTTTGCAACTTCTGCAAGTCTATAATTATTTCAAAAGATTTTTAAAAAATTGCATTGGAAAATTCCTCAGGAAGTTGTTACTTCAGAGAGAGAGAGAGAGAGAGATAATATTTCTCAATGATTCCAACAGAGCCAGCTTTCTCTCCAGCTTCGAAACAGAACACTCTTCCATTGAGCAGCAGATAAAGTGCAGCAACTGGCTTGTGCTTTAGGAATATTTTGTACCAGAAATATATATCTTAAGATACAAGAATTAAACTTTGCACAAAAATGTTCATACTTTGAGAGGCCCATGAGAAGTGAGGCCACTCGAGACAAAGATTTATATTTCTCATCTTTTATTTAGTCTAGAATATTTGCTTGTTGAATGGAATATTGAGCTAAGTTGACCAGATAATTTAGAATTGGGGATTTTTTTTTCTCTTTCCATTATTTTTCTTTCTTTTTTAAAATGTTTTTTAAAATTGATTTTAGAGAGAGAGAAGAAGGGAGAAGGAGAGAGAGAGATGTGAGAAACATTGAAAGGCAGCCTCCTGTATCCCCACTCCTCACCTCCAATGTGCATGTGCCCTGATCTGGAATTGAACCAGCGACCTTTCAGTGCTTGGGAAGACATTCAACCAACTGAGCCACACCAGCCAGGGATATTTTTCTCTCTTGTTAAGTACATACAGTTAAATTTGAATAAGTAAAATGGAAAAAATCATGTGACTTCACTGTACTCCAATGGAGAAAGTAAATAGAAACTTTGCTAAATGGGTGACAGGAGAATTTGTTCTTTGAGATTACCTCATAAGTGATAATCATTAAGAGGAGGTCCTTTCATTAGTTAATCCATTATACCGTTTTATAATTACGTTCAGTAATCATCTACCACATGCTTGCCCATTTATCTATCTCTAGTCTAATACATAGCTCAACAAGGAAATGTCCTCCCTAGTTTATAGTTTAGGGAATGAAGGCTCAGACAAGCTAGCAACTGGCTGAATCCAGGCTTCAAACTCAGATTGGACTGTCTCCAAGTTTCTATTTATATTGGTTAACCTTGCAACAAATTCTACGCTTAATGAATTATGCCATAGTAAGATTTCAGTATATTTCTTTTGACGTACTTGAACTATCCTGTTAATTTTAAGAGGAAATGTGATATTTCATTTGAAAATTATCATGTATAATTATATTTTCTTCAACATATAGAAATATACATGAAAATCCAAGGTCTTCTAAGTTATTAAGTTACTAGGTTTTGTTAGTAACAGAATATATTTGTTAATAAATTATATATTTTGTAAATACATTAACTTAACTATATCAAGAGCCTAGAGTACCTTTTAATAATGTATAGTACTTCAGTACACTAAATGTAGGTTTTTTTTTTTAAGCCAGAAGAAAATACCAGTAACCTAAAGGAGTACCCAAAGTTGACTTTAAAAGTCTTGGGCCCTTTACTTGCCATTCAGAATTATAGTGAAAAATTCATGATAATATCCTTGGCACAAAGTTACCCTTTCAAAGCAGAGATAAATAATCAGCCCCATTCCGATCTCATTGAGAGTTCTTACTAAGAAATTGAGTTACGGATTTGGGGAATGGAAAACATTATTCAGTTGAGCTTTTATTCTGGAATACAGATGCTCTGTAATTGGATTGGTAGGCAAAGATCATCCCCTTGATAAAGAGAAAAAGAAAACTTTGTGGCTGTTGTTGCTTTCACCTTACAATTATAAGTGACATAATTAGATACTGTACTTTAGCACCCTGTTATAAGATACAGGTTCAAACCTATCCCTTATGTCATGAAACCAACAGTTTCATTCCCTGCCCCCAGCAGCCCTTTTGAGTGAAGCTGAAATGCATCATAAGGGGTTCTGAAATGCTCTTTGTCTGAGCAGACACTGTTCTCCCAAGCTCTCTGATAAACAGAGCACACCGACACTCCTTGTTCAAGTTTTCCAAACTATCGCATGACCTAGCTGATCGTTGTTTCTTTCTTTTTTAAAAAAGAAAATATTTTATTGATTTTTTACAGAGAGGAAGGGAGAGGGATAGAGAGCTAGAAACATTGATGAGAGAAAAACATTGATCAGCTGCCTCCTGCACACCCCCCACTGGGGATGTGCCCGCAACCAAGGTACATGCCCTTGACCAGAATCGAACCTGGGACCTTTCAGTCCTCAGGCTAATGCTATATCCACTGAGCCAAACTGGTTAGGGCCGATCATTGTTTCTTAAATGTTCCTGATCACAAGAATCATCCAGGTACCGGTTTAAAATACCTTTTCCTAGGCATGTCACCTGCACATTCTAATTTAATAGTTTGGAGCGGAGCCTGAGGACCTGGAGTTTAGACAAATGTCACAGGTGAGCAGGCATATTTGAAGGACAAACTTAAAAAATAATAAAGTATCTGTAACTCCTATGGACTGGAAAGAGTAGGAAACGTTGCTGTTAGACAAATCTCAGGCTTCCTCATTTGGGAATTTTTTAATCTCTTCTTCAATGTTTGTTTTAAAGGTAATCATAATATCTGTCTCTCAAATGTATTGTAAGTATTAAATGTGAAGGAGCTGGGCTCTTGCTACACATTGTGTGGTCTGTGGACCAGTCAGTAGCAGTCACGAAAAGTTGTTAAAAATGTAAGACTCTGCCCTAGCCGGTTTGGCTCAGTGGATGGATCATCGGCCTGCAGACTTTAGAGTCCCAGGTTTGATTCCGGACAAGAGATGTACCTTGGTTGCGGGAACCTCCCCAGTGGGGGGTGTGCAGGAGGCAGCCGATCCATGTTTCTCTCTCACCAATGTTTGTAGCTCTCTATCCCTCTCCCTTCCTCTCTGTAAAAAATCAACAAAATATATATTTAAAAATATATATATTTTAAAAAAATGTAGACTCTCGGGTCCCAGACCTGCTGAATGGGAATGGACATGTTAAGAAGAAGAAGGAAAAAGTGACTATGTATGGTGATGGATGTTAGCTCAATTTATTGTAGTGATCCTTCTGCAATATATACAAATATGGAATCATTATATTGTGCATCCCAAACTGTTATAAAATGTCGATTACATGTCAGTAAAGGGGGAATAAAAGCAAGTAAAGTCTCCTTCCCAAAAAGAAGACGCCTGGATGATTCATGTGCACATTAAAGTTGGCCACACGCCGACCTGGTCAATGAGGATGTATACAGGAAGTGCTAGGTTCTTTCCTTTTCACTATATTCGCTGCACTAATAATTTCAATTCAGCTGGGACTCATTGACTGTCACCACCATTTCTCACTGTTGGTTTAAACACATCAGGTCCACTTCCAGCCCTTGCACAGTGGAAAGGCATTCACGAGTAAACAGGTGCATGGGCTGGAGATAAAGCTACTGCAAAAGGTAACTGAGGATTTCACGTTTGGGGGTGAAGATGATAACGCGCATTTTTCAGTCTTCTCCAGTGATTATTTCTGAACTGGTATGTGCCTCGCTAATGCTTTCCTACATAGCTTTCATACCATTTAGCAGTTGATACTGGCAGGAGAGGCCTACAGCTAATAACTAAACTGGCCACTGCTTGAACAAAAATTTGAGGAAGGTTTCATAAAGACCTTGAGTTTTTTTTGTTTTGTTTTGTTTTCACTTTGACAGTTTATTAATGAACCCTGCAGAGTCAGGAGAGGAGAATTAGGTAGAACCTGTCTTACTGCATCAAAGACATTTTCAGTAATTGCCTGCACTGAGATGTACAGTACATGTTAGTACATGACAAATGAAAATGAAGACTACATTTTAAACGCTGGGGGTGTGCTCAGGAAACCATGAAAAAAAAAAAAGGCTGGCTGCTGCAATAATATTTTAACCGGAGTGCTTTTATTAAAACAGCAAATACATCTTGTTCGATGTTTAAAAGTAAATATTTACTTTGAGAAATGGAATTTATAATTGTAATTTAAACTTTAGAATTTTAATCTAATTCTCAGATTTTATTACTCTTATTATCTCATTGAATTCTCGCATTGACAGATATTCCCCCCAAATGTCTGGTGTTTCTTATAAAGTGTGCTCCCCAGAAGGACTTACTGAAATCTGGTGTTTGTGAGTGTTCCACTGCTATCAGTGTAACTAGCTAGTTAATATTAATGCAGGGCAGTCAGACATTGTAAGCATGGTTACCTGGGAAGCTTCACTAGGAATCTACAGCTTCACACAGCATTGTTCCTGCACGGGAGTGAACACCTCCGCTTCCCGTATCCAGTACTGGATTGTTGGAGGCAGAAGGGAGAGATAGGCACATGTGCAGTAGAAGTCAGGGTGCCACAGCGGAGGTGTGTGTCTGAAGTCCAGTCTGGGGAACAATGGATTGCCTGGGGGGTGGACCCCACCAGAAGCACGTGAAGTCTTGGAAAGTTAATTGGTTAAAGAAGCTCTTGGTTGAAATTTCCGACGAGTCCCCTCTCTCATGTTCTCTCTTGCCCCGTGACCTGCATTCGCCTGTGCACTCACCCATTCTCTCTCCGTAGCCATGAGGCCTTAGCAGCCACATGGTCCATGGCTGTGAAGACTCCACACACAGGATGCTTGACTGGACTGGACTTTAATATGGAGCAGAAACTATGGGCAGTGGCTTTTTATTCTGGCCCTAGTGAAGACAAGATTGGACTTCTTCTATGATGGGACAGCTGGAAAGGAGACACTGGAAGGCCAGGGGTTTATTTCCACCTGAATGAATATTAGCCATCCTCCCATGCATGTCTCAGGAAATTCTTTTCCTCGAGACATTGCAAGAACTCTATCACAGATCTGTTCCTCATACAAATACTCATTTTGATTTTTTAAAAAATGTTTTTATTGATTTTTTTTTTTTTTAGAGAGAGAAGAAGGGAGAGGGAGAAAGATAGAAACATCAATGAGAGAGAAACATCAATCAGCTGCCTCCTGCACACCCCACACTGGAGATGTGCCCACACCAAGGTATATGCCTTTGACTGGAATCGAACCTGGGACCTTTCAGTTCACAGGCCGATGCTCTATCCACTGAGCCAAGCCAGTCAGGGCTGATTTTTTTTTTTTTAAACTGGTGAACACCCATTCTCAGAGGCTTCTGATCACACGGTGTTCTGCAGCTAAGCCCGCAGCCTGACTCCAACCACAGCCACACCTCTCCCATTTTTGGTCTCTTGGAGAAGGCGGTAAGGGGTGTTCTCTTTTATTATCCCTAGTTTCTTGAGAAAGATCTGTGTCATGACAGAGTAGAACACCAAGTTGGGTATGCCTAGAATTCCACGCAGTAGGTCTTTGAATTTACTGGCCATTCTTTGCCATATTGTGGAGGAAAAGCTTATTCATCTCCATTTCAATGAGATAGATTCAGTAAAGGAAGTAAGACATGCCTTGCTTGATTTTGAGAAAGTAAAGAAGGAAGAAGCTTCTTTCACTAATATTAATGGGTCATTGAAGAATTAGGGCTTCAAGAAAAGGGCTTTACCTAAACTCACAGTATAAACCATCTTTCATATTATGGGTTGGATTGTTTTGAATTCGTATGTTGAAGTCCTAACCCCCAGTCCATCGTAGTCTTGTTACAGAATTAATCAAGTTAAAAATTCACTAGGTAAGTCTTTAATCCAATAGGACTAGTGTCCTTATAAGGAAAGGGAATTTCAACACAGACACTCATAGAGGGCAGACAATATGAAGATAGCCATCTACAAGTCAAGGAAAGAGGCCTGGAACAGATCCTTCCCTCACAGAAGGAACGAAACCTCGCTGGCATCGATTTTGGGATTCTAGCCTCAAAAACTAGACAATAGCCCTACCTGGTTTGGCTCGCTCCTTACCACTTGGCTCACCACTCCTCAGCGCTGCTGCGGAGGCGAGGCCGGAGAGGCTCCCGCCACTGCCACTGCCACTGCCACTGCCACTGTGCTCACCAGCCATGAGCTTGGCTGCTCCTGCGTTGAGTGTCTGCCCCCTGGTGGTCAGTGCACATTACAGTGATGGGTCGTTCTGTTGGTTCTGCCATTACTGTCTCTGGGCTTTTATATATATATATTCAGAGAGGAAGGGAGAGGGAGAGAGAGATAGAAACTCGTCTATTTATCTAAACTCTACACAATTGGTACTTTCAAAATATTTGACTCTTGGAATTGTGTTTTCAAATCACAGCATCCTGTGGGGAGGATGAAGGGGAGCAGTTTAAGAGGTAGACTCTGTCTAGGAAGACAGTTTGCTGAGACCTGAAAAGCACTGGTTTAGGAACCAGGAAACCTGGTTCTGCCAAACAGCTCATGACTGTGAACAAGTGTTTTAATATTTCTGGATTTCATCTCCCTCATCTATAAAATGACCCAGTTGGACTGGATAATCTCTATAACCCCTTCCAACTTTGAATACTTGAATATATACTGTTTTGAAATACTCAGCTGTTTCTTAAAAAGCTCTTTCACATATACTTTATCATTTTATCCTCAAAAGAATCCTTGAAGGATACCAGGCAAGTCTTTGTAGGATAGAGAGGTTAGGTATCATTTTAGCTGTGGTTGTGGAAAAATAGGTCATTGGCAAAGATAACCTATCTGATAAATAGCAGAACCATCAGAATGACCCATCACTATGATGTGCACTGACCACCAGGGGGCAGACACTCAATGCAGGAGCAGCCAAGCTCATGGCTGGTGAGCACAGTGGCAGTGGCGGGAGCCTCTCCGGCCTCCACAGCAGCGCTGAGGAGTGGTGAGCCAAGTGGTAAGGAGCGAGCAGGTAGGTGGTAAGGAGTGAGCAGGCGGGCAGTTACGAGTGATCAGGCAGGCAATTAGGAGTGAGGGGTCCCGGATTGTGAGAAGGTGCAGGATGGGCTGAGGTACACCCTTCCTCCCATGCACGAATTTCATGCATCAGGCCTCTAGTTCAATAAAAAATATATATTTTAAAAAACAAAAAAATTGGATAGTACGAGAAGAAAATGGGCAAAACATTTGAACAGGTACTTCACAAAAAAAGATGCTTAACATCATTAGTCATTGGGGGAAATGTCACTTAAAACCACTACACACCCATTATAAACACTAAACTTCTAAAGACTGACTATACCAAGGGTAGATGAAGAAGTAGAGCAACTGGAACTCTCACACATTGGTCATGGGAATACAAAATGGTGGAATGACTTTGGAAAGCTGTGTGGCAGTTTCTTAAAATGTTAAACATAACCCTCATGTGTTATTCCATTCCTAGATAATTACCCTAGAGAAATGAAAACATACCCACATAAAGACTAGTATGTGAAAGCTCCAATCAGTTTTATTTGTAATAGTCAAAAATTGGAAACAATACAAATGTCCATTAAAAATGCCTGGATAAAGAAATTGTGATACATCCACATGGAGGAATACTATCAAATCTAATAAAAGAGAAACATGCAAATTGGTGTCACTCCACCACGCCTAAGCCACGCCCACCAGCCAATCAGAGCGAGTATATGCAAATTAACCCAACCAAGATGGTGGCCAGCAGTCACAGAGCTGGAGCAAGCAGGAGGCTTTGTTGCCCCAGCAATGGAGAAAGCCAAGCTTCCCACCTGCCTAAGCCAGCTGTGTGCTCCACTCAAGGCAACAAAGTTTTAATTATAGAAGATAAATAAACCCCAGATACCTGCTTCTAGCCAGCTTCGCTGGGAGCTTGGGTTGCTGGGGGCCTTGGCCAGCCTGAAAACAGCCATCAGCCCCTCACCCAGGCTGGCCAGGCACCCCAGCAGGACCCCCACCCTCATCCGGGACACCCTTCAGAGCAAACCAGCCGACCCCCACCCATGCACCAGGCCTCTATCCTATATAATAAAAAGATAATATGCAAATTGACTAAAACAGCAGAACGACTGGAAATGACTGGTCTCTATGACACACAATGACCACCAGGGGGCAGATGCTCAATGCAGGAGCTGCCCCATGGTGGTCAGTGTGCTCCCACAGGGGGAGCTCTGCTCAGCCACAAGCCAGGCTGCCAGCTTCCAGCACAGCGGTGATGGCGGGAGACTCTACCAGCTCTTCAGCAACACTAAGGATGTCTGACTGAAGGTTAGGCCTGCTCTCCACTGGCAAGTGGACAACCCCCAAAGGCCCCCTGGCTGCCAGAGGGATGTCTGACTGCCAGCTTAGGCCCAATCCCCTGGGGAGTGGGGCTAAGCAAGCATGTGGACATCCCCTGAGAGGTCCCAGACTGCGAGAGGGCACAGACCAAGCTTGGCTGAAGGACTCCCGGAGTGCACAAATTTCTGTGCATTGGGCCTCTAGTTCAGCAATTAAAAAGAATGGATGATTGATGTTCACCACAGCATGGATGAATCTTAAAATGAGTAGCTGAGTGAAAGAAGCCAGACAAATAAGAGCACATACTAGATAATACCATTTATATAAAGTCCCAGGGTATGTTACTTAATTTGTAATGACAGGAAGTAAATCATTGGTGCTCTGAGGGAAGGGGTGGAAGCAGGGAGGCAAAGAAAACTTTTGTGGCTGATGGAAATGATCATTATCTTGACTGTGGGATGTGCAAATTCTAGTTGCTAGGTGTGTGTGGTTTGGTGCACTTTTATTACACTCAATAAGACTGAGGGGAGCCCTTACCGGTTTGGCTTGGTGGATATAGCGTCAGCCTGCGGACTGAAAGGTCCCAGGTTTGATTCCGGTCAAGGGCATGTATGTTGGTTGCAGGCACATCCCCAGTAGGGGGTGCGCAGGAGGCAGCTGATCGATGTTTCTAACCCTCTATCCCTCTCCCTTCCTCTCTGCAAAAAATCAATAAAATATATTTTTTTAAAAAAAGAAAGACTGAGGGGAAAACACCTTGAGAAACCTAACACTTTAGGGCATTTGGATTTTAGGCTCTTTCCGGGCCATGTTCCAGGAGAGGAAATTTTTGTCACTGAGGAGGCATACTAGTATACCAAGGAATGCTCTGTGTTTGGGACATTGTGTTGTGGGTTTTTTGCAGCCTACAGCCAACGAAAACTACAGTTGACAGTTGAAAGAATGACATTGCGTGGTAAAGTGCATATCATCAGATCTTGGTGGTAGGAGGCTTACTTATTCAGATATGAGTCTTACTCAGTGACACAAGATGGGCTATTGTGTGTCTTTAAAGAGCAGGAATGGAATTTTGATCAGGTACAATGAACCCTTAGCTGGAGGAGGTGATGCCAGAGTGGGTGGATCTACAAATGCTCAAATTATATATCAGCTCCATAAATCCTATTAAAGAAAGAGGGGAATTAAATTACTACTTGATTAGGTTCATTTACCAACTGTAGATCCAGCCCTCCCATACTGTTTTGTTCAAACTCTTTTGTGGCTTTCAAACCCTAAAGTAATAAGCTCTTTAATCATGCAAAATCCCACTCACAACACCACCCTAATGTAGATGAAAAAGATGAAACTTAGGACCGCATTTATTTTATAAGGTTATATTTTTAATTCTTATCAATAAGTGCAATGTAAGTAGAGAATAGTAACCACAGACTTGCCATGTAGGTTTTGTGGACAATGCTTGCTAATATACCAACCTCAGTATCCATTTCTGTATTTTGTTTGGTGTGCAGAGTTTTCAGAAACTCCACATTCATAGAGATGAGCAATTTCAGTGGGTATATATTTTTAAATCAGTGCCCATTGCAAACTGAATATACTCTTCAATTAAACTGACCCAGAGCCTTGAGAGAATGTTAATAAATGTTTGCCTCTAAGAGGAATCATTAATATCAAATACCTGCTTTCATTTCTTACCAAGAAAGACAGGCAAGAAGCACCGGAAATATTCAGTAAGTGTTAAAATTCTTTAATATGAACGTATCACAACTTAATCTGCTGTGCATTTACTTGCTATTGCACAACTTTTACTCCATGGTAAGCACACAGGACGCAGACGTCCCCGAGTCTCTCCTGATATTTCACAATAGTGCATACATGTTGTAACAGTGTTTTTACTTATACAATTTTATGTGTTCAGACATGTGAAGCTCTCAATGAAAGCCGAATAGAGAAAAAAGCTGAGTCAGGACCACATAGCCAGTGAAAAAATACAAGTTCGAGTATCTAATCCAGATCAAGATGAAGGGGTTTTGTAGATGCAGCTAATGTCCCTGATTAGTCGGCTTTGAGTTCATCGAAAGGGAGATTGTCCCTGGTGGGCCTGACTTCACCAGGTGCACCCTTTATTTATTTTTATTTTTACTTTTGCAGGAAGTTAGCCAGACGGCGATTTTATTCGGCGTTGTTATTTGTCTAGGTTTCAGTGTAAAACGCAAAGCAATTACTTTTCACAGAGAAGGAATCTTACATCTTCTTACCACTGCTCCTTTCTACGTTCCTCCCCCAGCTCATCTCTTATCTTAACCCTCATTTCATTCTTCAAAAAAGAAAAACCGACAAAAAGAGCCTGGTATATATAGCTCAATGTATAGTACATTTCTGCTTACAAGACTGAACATTAAACGCTGTTTCTGGAGCACAGAGAACGCTCAGGGCAGGGAAACTATGCTCTATGATCCTATAATGCAGGATACATGTCATCATGCACTTGTCAAAACCCACCGTGTGTACGGCACCACGCGTGGACCCGACTGTGAAGTGTGGACTTGAGGTGACGATCACGTGTCAGTGCAGGTTCATCGACTAAGAAATGTGCCCCTCTGGTGGGGGAGGCAGGGCATGTATGGGAGATATCTCCTCCTCCTTCTCAAGTTCACTGTGAACCTAAAACTGCCCTAAAAATAAAGTCTATTAAAAAAAAAAAAAGAAAACGAAAACTTTTTCTAAACTGTAAACCAAGTTCACACTTAATTGATTTCGTAATCACAATAATCATCACCCATGTTGGTTCTGAAGCTGGGGTGCTCTTCCGGTTTTGACTTCTTTTTGGTCTCTTTGCTCTTCTCGGTCAGATGCAGGTGCGGCTCACACGGCCTCATGATCTTCTTGGAAGACATCCAGCTCTCCCCTGGTCTCCCGGCTGGTGCTGCACCCTGCCCTCCACGCACGTCGGTTCCCTGGGCCTTCAGGACCTCCCTCGCTCTCAGGAGGCTGCAGGTGCAATTCCACGGACTTCCATCCAGTACGGGTGCCTGAGGCGAGGCAGCCCCTCCAGGGCTCTGAGGTCCAAGCCAGAGATCTTGTTGTTCCTGAGGTTTAGAACCCGAAGCTGCTTCAGGCCCGTGAGCTCCCTCTCCGCCATATCCTGGATGGCATTGCCTTTTGGGTCCAGCCTGGCCAAGGTCCCCGGGAGCCTGAGAGGTACAGACAGCAGCAGGTTCTGCTGCAGGGCCAGCTTGGAGAGCTGGGAGCACCTCTGCAGGGCCCCAGCTTCAAACAAGCTGGCGATGTTGTTGTCCAGAAGCAAATGTTTCAGGTCCAGGAGGTCCTGGAAGTCTTGCGCTGTAACTCTCTGCATCAGATTATTGCTAAAATCAAGCTTTTGTAGCCTTGCCGGGTAGTCTGAGGGCCAACGTTTAGAGCTGGTTTCCGGACAACTCAAGAGGGCAAGGAGCTGGCAAGGAGCTGCATCCCTTCCATGGAAGAGAGTGAGTTTTCTGACAGTAAAGATTGGATAGGTTTTCCAAGTGTTTCACATCTCAAAACCTCACCAACTTTGAGCTGGTTTCTATCTTTAAAGAGCAAGAATTTGACCAAAGCAATAGGAATTTTAGTCAGGAAGTTACCACTGAAACTGATAAACTGCAAAGACTGAAGAGAAGTAAAGAAGTTAGCTGGTATAATATCAGTTTATTATTCTCCATCCTCCTGTGTTGCAGATGGGGAAGTGCCAGTGGTCCAGCTACAGACTCGAGAGTATTGCCATCCAACATCAAGCTTTGCAAACTGGCAAGGGAGGAGAGCGTGCTGGGAGAGATGGCAGAGATGAGGTTGTTTTTAAGTTCAAGGGTGTTTAACTTCTTCAGTCCTTCGAAATCAGACCCGGCTAAGACCTGTATCAAATTGTCTCTTAGTTTTAACACTTCAAGATTGGCTGGGAGAGCACGGGGGACTTGTGCTTAATTTCCAGAGTTCCAAGGTCTTCAACGTACTCAGAGTTTTGAAAGTATCATTTTCTACAGATGCTGTTCCCCTGGCCAGAAGAATAAAATCTTCCAGAGCCAACATTCGGGTGCAGTTAGATAGCGGGAGGTGCTGCGTTTTGCTGTAGCTGACGTAGAGCTTCTTGGTGGTGGAAGGAGTGCCTGAGGGCCCCCCTGTCAGCCTGTAGCATTGCACCGACTGCACAGAGTCACAGCCGCATCTTCCAGGACAGTGAGGGCCGGAACCATCGCGGAGGTCACCGCCGCATGTGTCCAGGGCAAGGTCAGAACGGCCCTGCCCACTGCGAAGTCACACCAGCCCAAGCCGGTCCTCTCTGAGGCGTGGACACCCTGCCCTTCGTTGGGCCTTTCCCATTTGGAAGCCACCACCATGTACCCGTTTCGCCGGCATTCAGGCAGGAGTTTGCCAGTAGTCAAAATCCCAGGTGCACCGCAGTGGTTCTCAACCTGTGGGCCCCCGACCCCTTTGGGAGTAGAATGACCCTTGCACAAGGGTCACCTAAGACCAACCTGCATATCGGATATTTACATTACGATTCATAACAGTAGCAGCATTACAGTTACGAAGTAGCAACAAAAATAATTTTATGGTTGGGTCACCACATGAGGAACTGTTTCAAAGGGCCAGAAGGTTGAGAACCATTGCAGCAAGAAAAAATAAATGCAGTTGCTTTATTCCCAAGCAAATAAGTACTGTGAACTCTTTAGGGCTATCATTCAGTGTTAAAAATTCTTTAAGCTCAAAGAGATGTAGCTGAAAGTAATTTCAGGTCAGAAAACTAAGGCAAACTAACAAAAAAAACCCCCACACAATACAATATGAAGGAAGAGTCATTCAAAACTATATAGTAAGAATCTGAGAAAGGTAGTAAGTAACATCCTAAGGTCCATGCAAATATGAGTTAAGCCAACTTAAAACAGCCTCCAATGAATTAAAAGTTGATTTATAACATAATTGTGTTTTTTACTATCATTAAAAATTTTTAGCTTATAGACTTGAAAACATATATGAGTTATAAAGGCAAAAAATATATAACTTTACACTGGAGGAGTTTGCCAGACACCACCTTAACCAAGTGACCAAAGTTAACATCACCGGTAATGGGACACATTGGAATCCTGCGTCAGGGAAGAGGGTGCAGTGAGAAGAACACAGCATCGCGTCTGCAAAGTCCCTGCCAAAGATGCACCTTACCTGGATTTAATTATGAGGAAATATCCGACAAAACCCAACTGAAGGACATTCTACAAAATAACCAACCTCTTCTGTCGCTAACCTAAGTTGAGATTTCTCTCCAAAAGCTTCAAGGCCACGGAAGTCAACAAAGCACTGAAGAATGTTCCACAGGTGAAGCAGACGAAAAAGGCAGGATAGCCAAGTGCCCTGATGATTTTGGACTCGCTCCTTTTGTGATAAAGGACGTTGCTGGGAGAAGTGGCAGAACTTGAATGGGAGTCTGAGGAGCATGGTCATAGATCAATGTTAATTTCTCGATTTTCATGGTTGTCTGACTGTTCTAGAGGAGAATGTCCTCGTTTGTAACAATTACACATTAAAGGATTTGGACATCATGTTAGCAATTTACTTTCAAATAGCGAGGCCCACCTGGTGAAGCATTTGACATGTAATCAATTGAAGGACTTTGTCTGATTAAGATACAGTGAGAAAGTACCATAAGATTCTAAGAAGGGGATTGTCTGATCAAAATGATAGAGAAACATCAGGGAGTGCGTGCTGATAACTCTAGGCCTGATACACAAAATTCGTGCAAGGGGCTTGGCCCTTGCAGCTCTGGCTTCATCCAGATGGTCATCCGGATGGTCAGTCATTCTGCTGTTCGGCTGTCCAGTCTAATTAGCATATTACGCTTTCATTATATTACTGAGGCCCAGTGCACGAAATTCGTGCATGGGGAGGAGGGGTCCCTCAGCCCAGTCTGCACCCTCTCCAATTCAGGACCCCTTGGGTGATGTCCAAATCTCTGTGGGATCAGGCCTAAACTGAGAGTCGGACATCCCTCTCACAATCTGGGACCTCTGGCTTCTAACTGCTTGCCTGCCTGCCTGCCTGCCTACCTAATTGCCCCTAACTGCCCCTGCTTGCCAGCCTGATCACCCCCTAACTGGACTCCTCCTGGCCTGGTCACCCTCTAACTGCCCTCTGCTGGCCTGGTTGCCCCCTAACTGTCTAGAAGGAAGTCAGATGTCAGGAAGATGTCCAGTCGACCTGGTCTAATTAGCATATTATGCTTTTATTACTATAGATCATGTTGGTTCAAGGAAGACAAGTCAGTAGTCTGGGTATTGGGCTGCTTCTAGGGGGGTGAAAATGACATAAGGCTTGATCTGCCTGTGATTACGAAGAGAACTTTAATGGAATATTAAAATTTGACAGTGTGATTATCTCTTTTATTACTACAAAACAATTATTTCAGCAGGGACATGCAGAAATCCCACCTGCAATGACCCCCCCCCCCTCCATTCATGTGAACTTCGAATGATTAAACAGCACACTCTCTAAAATGAGATTTCTCTGGCAAATAAAATTCGCATTCTCATGATGGTAGCAAGAGGTTCACATTTCAAAGTATGTTCAGAGATTATTCCCTTATCTGTTCCATGACAAAGTAAGGTTAGGCAAAAATGAGACCAGAATAAAATTATATTTCTTTCCAATCAAATTACTGACTTTCCTTGTGTTCCACTCTACCCCTGCAATACACACCCCATGGAAATATCAAAATCTTCTTCACTTTATAGAAAAACTTTATAGAAATTTCGTGCACTGGGCAGGGGTCCCTCAGCCCAGCCTGCACCCTTTCTTAGTCTGGGAGCCCTCGGGGGATGTCCCACTGACAGCGTAGGCCTGCTCACCATGGGGAGTGGGCCTAAGCTGCAGTTGGACATCCTTAGCGGAGGCAGGAGAGGCTCCCGCCACCACCACTGTGCTGGCAGCCGTCAGCCCAGCTTGTGGCTGAGCAGAGCTACCCCTGTGATAGCGCACTGACCACCAAGGGGCAGCTCCTGCGTTGAGCATCTGCCCCCGGTGGTCAGTGCGTGTCATAGCGACCAGTTGTTCTGCTGTTAGGGTCAATTTGCATATTACCCTTTTATTATATAGGATTATATCAGTATCTTATTCTTCTATCTTATTAGACAATTCAGATTTTATAATCTAGTCATTCTAAATTTTGGATCCATTCGAATATTTTCTTTTTTTTTTTTTTTTTTTTTAA
>PVJC01014445.1:0-36457 GCA_004026665.1 Murina feae
TTTACAGCAGCATAGTATTCCATTGTGTAGATGTACCACAGTTTTCTAATCCATTCATCTGCTGATGGGCACTTAGGCTGTTTCCAAATTTTTGCTATGGTAAATTGTGCTGCTATGAACATAGGGATGCATATGTCCTTTCTGACTGGTGTTTCTGGTGTCTTAGGATATATTCCCAGAAGTGGGATCACAGGGTCAAAAGGGAGATCCATGTTTAATTTTTTGAGGAAACTTCTCCACAGTGGCTGCACCAGTCTGCATTCCCACCAGCAGTGCACGAGTGTTCCTTTTTCTCCGCATCCTCTCCAGCACTTGTTGTTTGTTGATTTATTGATGATAGCCATTCTGACAGGTGTCTCACCCTGTCCTTAAAGAGTTCTCCATCTGGTTGTGACACATAAGAGTACTTCATGTCACCTAGGAATCCCAGATCAGGGTATTGACGGGGCTCACAGAGGAAATTACCAACAAGAATGCAGTGAAAGCTTCCAGATAGGTTATATTTGAGCTGAGTCCTATAGGAGAAGGAGGACATTCGCAGAACAGAGGGCAGAAGGAACAGTTCTCCTGGAGGCCCGCAGGCTCACAGGAGCCTCTCCTGAGTGTAGGAGGCACATAACACAGTGGTAGATGGGCCATAACTCCAAGCGTCTTAGCCTGTTGTTCAAGGACTTCTACAATCAGCCCCTGCAAGTCTCTCAGGCCTCAGTCACAGTGGATGACTCACCATCCCCCAAACATGCTCTGCCTTCTGCCAATGCCCTACTTTTGCTCAAGCTGTTCCTCTACCTGGAATTGTCTTTGTTCCCCCCATCTCCCATGTTGGCCCATAAAAGGCCTGTCCCCTTGAAAGGATTAATTCAAATACTGCTTTCTCCAAGAAGCCTCAGGTCACCCAAAGTTAATTGGTCTTTCCTTTCCCCTAACTTTTTTGCATGGCTCTGTCAGAGCACTTGACAAACTAGATGGGAGCTCTGTTTACTGATTTGTTCTCTGTCCTGTATGCTGGATTCTGAGGACTTTGAGAGCATCATCACACAAATATGGTTCATCTCTGAGACCCCAGAAGTCATGTCTTTCTTCACAGAGTGGGAATCAGAAAAAATTTATTAGTTGAATGCATGAAATGTTACTTTACCTCATTGCCTATTATCCCCTTTTCTTTCCTTCTCTCCTCTCTGGTTTTTTACCATTACAAATGAGAAATATGGCCTTAGAGAGGGCTTAAATTTAGTTTCTCTGTCAGGATACAGAAAGATGTAATAACATTGGCCTGCTATTCAGAAAGTCCAAACTAGTTCTGACTCACTGTTTGACTCCTGGTGATTGATTTTACTCACTGGACCTCAGTTTCTTTATCTTTCCAATGGAGTAGGGCTTGAAAAAGTGTTAGAGTTTATGATAAACTAAAAAAGTGGGAAGACCATCAGCTTTGGAACCAAACAGCTCTGAGTTTAAATTCCAATTCCCTGCTAATTAACTATGAAAGTGACTTGCCATCTCTGAACTTCAGTTTCCTCATTTGTAAAATGGAAATGGTGATTCCCACTTTGTAGGATTGTTGTGAATAGTAAATAATCTGGTAGACAAAATTTAAAGCTTTATAAGCTTATTAGATAGCTATAAATTATACCTTCTTCTACCTCTAAATTCCCTCCCAACAAGGACATGTGCTTGCTACTGAGATCTTCCCAAACTCTTCACCAGTGTTCCCTGCTTTCAGTGTTTAATTTAGGCCAGTATCGACGAGAGGCAGTTAGCTACAAGAACTACGAATTCTTTCTTCCAGACAACATGGAGGCCCTACTTATCAGGAAGTAAGTATCTAACATTTTAGGGACCTGTGCTGCTCCCTGGCTGAGGGAGGGCTTTGTTCAGGTGATGGGGGACTAGGGCAGAGCCACTAGGGTTACCAAGAAGGCCCTCTAGACTCTCAAAGGATGGTTTGGACAGCCCATCTACCATATTACCTACAACCTGTTTCTGGTCATAGCTATCCCCTGCTTAAAAACTTTAAACAGTCTCCTATTTCTGACAGGAAAGAATGGAAACTTTTCAGGCTAATATTTGACACAAGAGTCTCAGTAGCTTGGCATATTCCAATCTCCCCAGTCACATCCATTCAACCTCAAGGTCTCTCTCCTCTACAAGACTGAGCACTTACAGAAAAGAGCCTGTGTCTCCCTTATTGATCCATGCCTTCATAATAGAACCTTGAAAAGAGTAATCATTAAATAGATTTTTACCAAAACCATAACTACATTGCCAATGCCATACATGTGCTTGCACTGGTATCCATGTCAGGAATGCCTTCTCCTTGACAGACCATATACTCAGGCTCTAACTGGGTTCAAGAAGCAGTTCAGCTTGAGCTCTATTAACTCAAGGGATGGAGCCTTTAATAGTATGGCTTCTGTCACTCAGTTTTTCCTGGGCATGCCACTTTATACCTGCCCCTAAGATGTCCACACAGAGCCACTTTCCCCTGTGTGACATCTCTGTGCTTGTCATGGTGCCTAGAAGATAGGACACCTTGTGTAGATGTTTAATAGGTGAATAATTTAATCTAGGACATGTGAGAGACGGTGCAAAAGATACTGCAGATAAATGGAGAGGAACCAATCTTGAGGATGGGTCTTGTTTGTTTCTTTCTCCTTTTGCAGGCGGTGTGCTCTGGCAGCCCTGAAGGATGTTCATGATTATCTCAGCCGTGAGGAAGGCCACGTTGCGGTAAAGAAATTTGTATTGTTCCCTAGGGTTTCTGCTGGGATGGAGAACAGTTAATACGTGTATTGAGCGTTCACTGTGCTCCACACGTTATTCTAAGTAATTTGAGATAGGTATTGTACTCCATTTTATATCCCAGAAGAATGACACACAGATTAAATAATTTCCAAAAATGGCGCAGTATGTATGCAGCAGGACAGAACTGTAATCCAGGTTGTGTCGCTCCTGAATCTAGAGTTAACTACTATACCTCCCACCCCACTCCCAGGAATTTAGCAGCACTACACTACAATTTCAACTACAGTTAAACATTTTTGAATTCTGAGATTTACCTAAACATTTTAGTTAATTTAATCTCAGGCTTTTGAGATAGGATTTGCAAATTCTAAAAGGGGAAAAGATCCTTAAATATGCAAATTGTCCCATCTAAGGTGCTGGATCTAGGGAGTTGTTTCCTGTTCTTAAAGAGCTCCCAGGTGATAAGGAAGGAAGAAGCCTCACCTAGGAGATGAGAAATCAGTTCTAACTCTGTCAGCAATTCTCAGTGACCTTGGTTAAGGCAAATCTTTCCTCAAAGGCTCAGCTACTTCACCTGCATAATGACCCTAATGAAACCCCACACTTTTTGCTTGGCTACCATGGCTCAGTGGTTGAGAATCAACCTGTGAGCCAGAAAGTCATGGTTCCATGGTTCGATTCCTGGTCAGGGCACATGCCCACGTTGCAGAAGGCTGCCAGTCAATGGTTCTCTCTCACCGTTGATGTTTCTGTCTCTCTCTCCCTCCACTTCCTCTCTGAAATTGGTAAAAATATATTTTTTAAAACCCCACAATTTTTTTCTTGTCTTACTATACTTAGAAAGCCTGCTACATTTTGGGATAGACAGTAGGACTCAATGAGTACTTGAGAAATTAACACAAGCCAATTCCAAATCTTTCTTATTGTTCATCACCCAGTCCAAGTTCTATCCCCTCCTGGTAGCGCTCCACTTGGCTAAACACAGGGATGCTCATAGGCAATCTAGCAGCACCAGACTCACAGTAAACCCATCTCTTCATGTGCCTCTAGGTTTTTGATGCCACCAACACTACCAGAGAACGACGGTCACTGATTTTGCAGTTTGCTAAGGAACATGGTTACAAGGTATAGTAATACTGCCACTCTTATCTAGAGCCTACTGATCCAGCACAAACTCCAAAGAATGGCAATCCAGAGGACTCATCGGTGCCAAATAAGCTACCATAGGCTCAACATTCTAATTTGGTTGAGATGGTTTTCCAGATCATGGTTAGAAGCAGCAAAGCAGAACAGGAAAGGAGATGTGCCACGTTAGGCAATGAAGATGATGGCTGACAGGCTGACACTGTGGGGATGGAGGGATGAGGAAAGTGGAGAGAGAACCACTACAAAGCACATATAGAAGAACACAGTAAACACAGCAAAGGAAACCATGAACAAAATGGGGGGGAAATTACTGAATGAAATAAGATATTTGTGATATATTTGATAAGGGGTTAACATCCAAAATATAAGAAACTCATAAACTGAATATTAAGAAAACAGAAAAATCCAATTAAAAATGGGTATCAGACCTGAATATATATTTATCCATATGAGACATACAGATGACTGATAGACATAAGAAAAGATGCTCAACATCACTAAACATCAAAACCACAGTGAATACCACCTCACACCAGTCAGAATGGCTATCATCAATAAGTCAACAAGCCCTCGCCGGGTAGCTCAGTTAGTTGGAGCATCATCCCATACACCAAAAGGTGGCAGGTTGGATTCCCAGTCAGGGCACATACCGAAGTTGCAGGTTTGATCCCTAGGTGGGGCAGGTAACTGATCGATATTTCTCTCTCATATTAATGTTCCTCACTTTCTTTCTTCCTCTCTCTGAAAAAATCAATTAAAAAAATTTAAAGCCAACAAATAACAAGTGTTGGCGAGAATGTGGAAAAAAGTGAACCCTCATGCATTGTGGGTAGGAATGTAAATTGGTGCAGCCACTGTGGAAAACAGTATGGAGATTCCTCAAAAAATTAAAAACAGAATTGCCATATACCCCAGAAATACTACTTCTGGATTTTTTTATTCAAAGAAGATAAAAAACACTAATTAAAGATATATGCACCCCTATGTTTATTGCAGCATTATTTACAATATCCAAGATATGAAGGCAACCTATGTGTCCATCAATAGATGAATAAAGAAGATATGGTATATGGAGAACGATTAGGTTCTTAGAAAGACATAGTGCTCCAAGAAGGATGCACGTGCGCACACACACACACACACATACACACACAATGGGATGTTACTTAGCAATTAAAAGAATGAAAATTACCATTTCCAACAACGTGGATGTACCTAGAGGGTATTATACTAAATGAAATAAGTCAGACAAAAAAGATGAATACCATATGATTTCACTTATTTATAGAATCTAAAAAACACACACAAATGAATAAGTAAAACAGAAACAGACCCATAGATCCAGAGAACAAATTTGATTGCCAGTGGGGATCTGGGTGTAAAAGGTGAAGGGGAATTTTTAAGTTTTCTTTGAAAAAAAAGGAAGAAAGAAAGAAATCATGGATTAATTAGATGAATTGGCATCAGAAGAATTGATTTCAGGTGAGATGGTTTCAGGTGCGCTAAATCCCCATCACCATCGTAGCATGCTACTTACAAAAGGTCGTTCATCCCTCTTGGAACATTGTCTTTCTAAGAGCCTGATTTATTTTGTAGACATTACTTATAGGATCCCACGTTTTAAAAAACAGTAAAAATACAAAGCAATAATCTGGAAGCATTTAGAGACCATCTGCCCCATAAAAATCTGAATTCTTAAAAGCACCACTGAGTGAAATTATGTTGTCAGAGATGCCCCAAGCGATGAATCAGAGCCATTGAGAAGGGGTCAAACTCCTATCAAACATAATTCCCTGCTGGAAATATCTCTTCTGTTTCTCTTATAGGTGTTTTTCATTGAGTCCATCTGTAATGACCCTGGTATCATTGCAGAAAACATCAAGGTAAGGAGCCCCAGTTAACCTTTCCTCCTTACTTTGCTTCAGGCTTTGATCATGCCTAAAATTACCTCTATAGGATCAAAGGAGGTATTCTTCCCCAATATTCTCTTCCCACTTTCTACAGGAAGCATTAAATAATAACTGTTGCCTACAACTTTCCTATGAAATTAAATAAGGCCAACATATATAGAGTTATTAATATACACCAGGCTCCAAGCTTTACTCTCATTGATTTTTCACAACAAACCTGCATGTTAGGAATAATTTCAGTGTTGGAAACAAGAAACTGAGGTTCCAAGAGAAGTGACTTGTCAAGGGTTTGTAAAGTAAAAAAAAAAAAAAAAAAAAAAAAAAAAAAAAAAAAAAAAAAAAAAAAAAAAAAAAAAAAAAAAAAAAAAAAAAAAAAAAAAAAAAAAAGGTAGAACTGGGACTGGACCTCAGATCAGACTTGGCTGTCTGCCTCAAAAGCTTTTTATTCTGCCCCATGATTCACAGCAGAGCTATCACTGTTTTTAGATTCTAGGCATGTGGTCTAGAGCTAGATCACTTACCATATTTTATTGTTCCTTATTTCATCAAATTAATGGAGCTCAGGGACAGAAGAGATCTTAAAGGTCATCTTCAACTCTCCATCAGATACTTGAAATCTCAGATGAATGTTTGTCTAGACTTTTTCCTCATACCTCCAGTGACAAGAGGCTCATCACCTTCATCAAGTGCAGTCCAATCAAGCTGAAATCTACCGCCTTGTAATTTCCATTCAACTGGTCCTATTTTTGCCTTTACAGGCACAGAATACGCCCAATCCCTCTCTTTCCTCTTTATCCATCTATCCATTTATTGATTCAACAGAAAATTAATCCATACACCTACGCTGGGCCATTTTGGGTTTTAGAAACATAGAAATGAATAGAGAAGAATCTTGCTCTTGTGCTCACAGTCTAGTGAGAAAGACTGACAAGTTTATAGGCATAATTCTGTGCTATCAATGCTAAGCTGAGGGAAAAAAGGAGGCTGTGGGAACAGAGTGTTGAGGACCTAACCTTGCATGGGAGGGGTAGGGTGCATCAGGAAGGCTTCTCAATGAAGATAATGGCTGACCTGCATCTTGAAGCATGCATAGAAATTTGGCAGGCAAAGAATGGGAAATAAGGGAATAGCATGTATGAAGTATGGCATCTCCCGGGAATTGTAAGTTGCTTAGGTTGGCTAAAGCAAAGTGTGCAGAGGAATAGGGGAGTAATAGGAGTTGAATATGAAAAAATCATTTCAGGCCCAATCATGATAAACCATGAGTCACCCGCTAAAATATTTCATACTTTGTCCTAAAATATATGAGAAATGGTGAAAGGTCTTAAGCAAGGGAATTCCATGGTCAGATATGCATGTTAGAAATATCCTTCTGGGCATTAGTATGGGAAATACATCAGAAATAACAAGATTATATTTTTATTGATTTCAGAGAGGAAGGGAGAGGGAGAGAGAGATAGAAACATCAACAATGAGAGAGAATCATTGATCAGCTGCCTCCTACATGTGCCCTACTGGGGATCAAGCTCACAACCCAAGCATGTGCCCTAAGTGAGAATAGAACTATGAACTCCTGGTTCATCTGTCGACACTTAACCACTGAGTCACACTAGCTGGGCAGAAGTAACAAGATTTTAGACAGAGTGATCAGTCACAAAGCTATTATGAACATCCAGGCAGAAGAAAATGCAGGTCAATTGAAGAGATATTTATAAGATATAGTGGAGAGGATTTTGGTGTCTACTGAGAGGAGGAGAATGTTAGAAAGGAACACCTCTAGGATGACTATTAGTTGCCTTTTAGGCTCAATTGACTGAGTGGATGATAGTGCCATTCACTGAGAAGGGTGGAGAAGGTAGATATCGAGAGAATTGGAGATGCCAACCCTAAAGCAAACATGCCATATTCTCCCAGGAAACACTCGATACATGTAAGCTATTGTGACCCCTGGCCAAGAGCTCCTGTTCTTCAACCATTTCTCATGGCACTATCTCTAGGCCTCTTACAAACATTCTTTTTAAACAGTGTGTTCTAGAACTGAATATAATGCAACAAACCTTGTTTGCCCACACAGAGGTATAAATAATAGAGTCACACAGTCCAGATTTTCATCCACTGACTCATTTTATAAACTTGAGCAAGATCCTTTCTCCGACTCTCAATTTTGCCATCTTTACTATGAGGGATATGTTACTCAATGATCTCTAACGGCCCTTCCCAAGGGCCCTGTCAGAGTCTCTGTCTTCCACGGTCCTTCTGTCCTTCTCTCTTCTCCCAGCAAGTGAAACTCAGCAGCCCTGATTACATAGACTGTGACCGAGAAAAGGTTCTGGAAGACTTTCTAAAAAGAATTGAATGCTATGAGCTCAATTACCAACCCCTGGATGATGAACTGGACAGGTAAGAGCCCAGAACTCCAGAGTCCATGTCTGGATGCTTAGCCCTGTTTCAATATGCTGTAGGACCTAGGGAAATTTCTTCCCTCTCTGGACCTCACTCAGCTCCTCTATCTGTAACATCAGGGAGTTGGACTTGATTTGTATTCAAGGGCCCTCCTACTTCTAATTATCAATGAAGTGGTGATTCATTGACATACAAGGTGTTCACAAGAGGATTGAAGTAGTGTTTTCCTGAGCAATATGGACATATCAGGGACCTGATCTTTGGTGGCGGGGGAGGGGGGGGCATGGACAGACATTTATAGTTCCTCCTGTCTTTGTTGCTGTTATTTTTTGAAAAGTGTTCTTTACTCATGGATGGCATTCAGTTTCCAAACATGTTCACCTTCTTTCTTTCATTGAATCTACTGTAAAGGAGACTAAAATAGGTCTTACGATCATAAATTTTCAAGAAGAGGAAATTGAGTCTTAGAGAGCTGAAACTACTTGCCCAAGCTCCCACCATTAGAGCTAAGATTCTAACCACATATTCTGTCTCCTAGCCATGTGTCTTCTTACAATACCCACGTATACCTCTTCAATCAATAAGTAGTTGGTTTCTCTGGGCTGTGGTGTACATAGGGAGTATAAATAAGAGCAAGAGAGGTGGGTTCTAGTCTCAGGTAGCTTCCATAGTGCCTTGAAATATGGGAAGACACATGAAAAATTTGAAACTTTTATTCCTAATACCAGATAAAGATAGGGGAGGTGTTAGCTGTCATTACAGGGAAGATGTAAGTTTTAGACATAGGTTATTCCCAGAGCCCTACTCTTTTTCAAAATGGGTTGTGATGAGAAGAGACTTTCAGAGTCACTCAGACTCTTTGTAATCCAAGTGAGAAGAGTAAGGAGGTTTCAAACTGAATACTACCCTAAGAAGTTTAAAGGACATCCTTCTAGCTCTGTCTAACTGAAGTCCTAAGAGGTGAGCATTGTTACTGCCTCACTCCTCAGATAGGGAAAGAGAGACCCAGAGCAGGGCAAGGGCTTATCTGAGGCCACATAATGAATCAGTAGCAGAATATATACTCAAACACTTATCTCCAAACTTCCAGCCTGGTTCTTCCCTTCTCACACCCCTAAGTCATAAAAAGTGTCACATGAGGCCTAGACACACAGTACTAGGGGCAGGACCTTAGGTACAATTGTGAAGATTGTTCACTGTGCAAAGATACTTAGATCAAGGGAATACTTACTTTTCTCAGCAAGGCATATATACTGGAGTGGAGCTGTTACTCCCCTGAGGAAAGTATAACTTTTTCCAGTTTCCATAGACAGCATAGGGGCTAACAGCCTACGATGAAAAAAATTTGAAGGAGAGGAGCTGAGGTGAAAGAATAGCATTGAGAAAGCCCCTAGCCTTCTAACCTTCAACCTATATTTCTCCAGGTGCTCGGTTAGTGTCTGATGAATCAGTTTGAGTATCACGGTTGACTTTAGTCATTTTTCCATAAACAGACATTTATAGTCCATGCCTCAGGGCCCAGCCCTAAGTTCTGCCCTAGGAACTCAAAGAGTGAACATCTGTCCCTGCTCTGATAAAATGACCATTTGGTTGGGGAAGACAATGAGTATGCAGTTGATCAGAATAGTGGAGATGGTCAAATAAGTGGGCTGGAATAACACAGAGGAGAAGACCCAGCTCACCTTGGAGGAAGGGGTCTAGAAGACCAGGTTTACCCAGTAGGTAGGCTAGACATGTGTTTAGGACACGAACAAGGGAGAGGCTACCAAAAATAAGAAGAAAATAATCTTGAAATATTTTGATATTTTCTATTTCCAGCATTAAAGTAGTCAAAATAGTAAAAATAAAACCAGAACTTGGTAGAACCTCCTTATAATATAGATTATTGTTTTTATTTTAAATTTTATATGGTAGGGTGGAGTATTAGCTACTGTAATACTTTTTGTGTGAAACACTTCTAAGTGACGTCACATGTCTGGACTCAAAGAAGTCTTCCTAGAGAGAGTGAATGTACTGGCTCTGGAAGGATGGATGCGTAGGGGCTCAACTTTGGAGAGCAGTCTAGGAACACATTTTCAAGCAAAGAGAATAGCACTTCATAATGGCCTAGTTAAATATGAATAAGAGTAGAGGAATACCGAAAATCACCCAGAAAAAGCATAAAGGCTAGAGTAAAACAGAAGTCATGAGCATGGGCCTGGAACAGTGAGGCAAGGCCAGATGGGACCAGTGTGTGAAGGCACCGAGAATGTCAGCTGAGGAATTTGGAAATTCTCCTAGAGCCACCAAGAATCTAGTGTCAGGAACAGACAGTAACCAGACAACAATGCTACATCATATATTTTCTACCCTTAAGCTCTGAGAGTCCTTGGAGGGGTTGACCTTAGGCAAATCACTTCCTTCTCTCTGTTTCAGTTTCCTCACCCATAAAACAGAGATAATAATCTCTGCTTCCTATGATTGTTATGAGGATTCATGCACTTTGAAGTCTGCATTCCATGTCAGAAGCTCCCAAAATGTTCAGCAAATATGAATGCCCTATTGGACCATTGGACATGAATGACAGGAAAGGGCATGCTGAGTATTGTACAGATAGAAAAGCCTTCTTTAGGAATACCAGAGAGGCTTTCTGAAATCAAACCCATCGCTCACCGTCTTACCTGCTTTGGGTTAGTGCAGCTATTTCCATTCACTTGGTTTTGTTACTGTGCACACAGGGTTGCTAGTGTGTCACCCCATTGCCCCAGCCTCCCCCACCTCTTTCCAGGGATCACCCTGAACTCCTTATAATAAAACAACTTGGAAATTAGTGCCTGGCACAGCAGATGCCTCAAAGTCTTGCTCCTTGGTTCTAGTCTTGATTAGTCGAAGTCCCCCATTTCGAGCTCCTCTGCAAACAGGTTGTTGAATGATTTGATTATCACTCTGAGTATAGTTATTAGTTCATGACAAAGAATTGAGAAGACTGAAAAATGGCTCTAAGCAAGGACCAGGAGTTCCCCATTGATGTTTTGAACCACATCTGTATTCTCATGCCCCAGCACGTGGCACACCTTAGAGTATGTTTGTGGAATGGGTATTGAGCATTGGTCATGCATTTCTAAGTATATATTCCTAACTGGCCTAAGAACTCCCCAGCACAATGCTTAGAACAGACAAGGGTATGTTTGTTGACTGCTTGGCTGATAGGGAAAGAACCCAACATACACACAGAGACACAGCACACACAGACACAATCTGGTAACTGCCTATAGGGTGTCAATTACAATATATCACAGCAGAGATTCAAAGAACAGAGGAGCAGAGCTCGGCTCATGATTTGAAAGGGTGAGGGAGTGGACAAGTTTGGAGCTGCCATGGGATATGTTGGAGGTATCCGGAGACACAGAGGATTACTGCATCTCTCCAAGTAGGTCAGGAGTGTGAACCACAGAAGACAGAACCCCAGATGCCTGGAGTGTGATAAGTGAAGGTGAAAAGACAACCTGGCTCAAGTTGAGACTGAGAAAAGGATACTGAGGGAGATAGTAGCAGGCGTGAGCTTCTGAATGTGGCCAGAAACCAAGTTTCTGAAACAGGTACCTAGAATAAGAAAAGGCATCTTGTTAGAGAAAAGATAGGTGAAAGCTGGGTTGTGGAGGAATCTTAAAGGCAGGGTGTGTAGTTGGGGTTTCTCTTGGGATTAGCCTTTCCACCATCAGCCCCTGAACTGCCCTTGCTCTTGCTTGGACTGGCCCAGCCACCTGTCCTACATCAAGATCTTCGACGTGGGCACACGCTACATGGTGAACCGGGTGCAGGACCACATCCAGAGCCGCACAGTATACTATCTTATGAACATCCACGTCACACCCCGTTCCATCTACCTATGCCGGCATGGTGAGAGTGAACTCAACCTCAGAGGCCGCATTGGAGGTGACTCTGGCCTCTCAGCTCGTGGCAAGCAGGTAGGGAAGGCTCCATGTACCCAGAGGCATTGGCTGATCTGGACCAGGGGGTGCCACAGGTGGGTGGAGTAGCCACTACCTGGGTCCTAAGGATTGGGAGTCTCAGTGACAGGGTAGAAGCAGGTTCTGGTCACTCCCACTCTTCTGCCCTGATAGCCACTCAGTCTTGAACTATCCTTGAATGCTACCATGTGCCACAGGAACTGCAAGGATGAGAAGCTAGGTCCTGGCATTCCAGTCCTGCTCATATCTGGCTGCTTCTCCAACCCCAGCATGATAAGCACCTTGGCCCCTGCCTGACTGGTCCCCTCATCTTCCTCACAACTCTGTGCCTTTACTTGTGCAGTTTCCCCACCTAGGCTGCCTTCCTCTGTCAGCTGATGACCACCACTTGGACTGACAGCTACCCTAAAGTGCCCTATCTTTGAATCCATCTTCTCCTCCCTTACTCAGGGCTGATGCTATACCCCCTCCAACCCACTGCAGATCATCACACTGTCAGCACTTATCCCCCACCTGTTCCTGCTTCCTTCCTGCCCCACCTCCCACACCCCCTTACAGAGTCTAGTTGCTGCTCCATGGTCTGGTCTAGGAAGCCCTTCCCTGTCCTCTCCAGTCTCCAGACAGCTTACCATTCCCTGGGCTCCATCTCCCCCAGTACTGGTCCATCTCTGACTTATAGCATGAGTCCTTTCTACTCAGCTAAGCATGATGACCTGCACATTATGGGTGCTGGTTCACTAAATAGGCACACTTTCCCCAGTGTTCAGCCCTGTGCCTAGGCTTGTTAGCACAGGTTCTTGCTGGAGGAATCGCCTGGGGATTGGACAAATGGGATGTGGGTGCATAGGGAGGAAATGCCCTCTTTCATTGGACACTTGTGGCCTCATTTAATCTTCACAACAGCTCTGTGGGGTGGGCATTACAGTCACCAATATATGGATAAGGAAGCTGAGTCCCAGATAGGAGCAGAGAGTAGCCCCAGATCAGATACAGCAGGAGCCAGGACTGAAAACCAGGCCTTCCTGCCTGCCCTCAGCAGCCCCACTGCAGAGGTGGTGTTGTCACAGGCAAGGGGCTGCACCCATCCTCATGGCTCCCTTTCCATGGCCTCAGAGACATCACCCCACCTCGTGGCACCACCTGCAGGGTTGTCTTGGGTGGGGCTGGCCACAGCCTTGCCCACCTAGCTCAGCACCCAGCTTGGACACGTGGCCATCTCCACACATATGTGAGCATGGACACACACCCACCTGGCCCCCACCTTCACGCGTGGACACAGTGCACCACGCACTCTCCCAGGGACTGTCACCCACATCCATTACACCCACATCTCACCTACTGTGTGCCAGGGAGTGCTCTGGGCGCTCCCCATCCACGAACTAATCTCCACTCGCAGAGACCAGGCTAGGTGAGCAAATGCTGTTCACAGCTCACAGCAGGAGACCCCAGGCCAGAGGACGCCCCAGAGCACAGGGAGCCTGAGTAAGGGAGCTGCAGCAGTTTAACCCCATTACCTACCCTCCCTATCACCTACTCCCCCCCATCAAGGGCTCCTTCCACCAGAGCACACTCACTGCTGCTGACTCAGAACCCACCCTCAGAATGTGTGCACCCAGTGCCCATATTCATACGTGTAAACATGTGCCTGTGTCTGTGCATTTGTGCCCATGTTCCTCACACATATCTGTACACAGAATCACGTGCCTGGATGCAGAGGAGAGTGAGTCACTGGCTCCTCAGGGCTCCCACCACCCTTCGTGGTTTCTCAGTGCTGTCACCGTTTCCCTTCCTGGACTGGCCGTGTCTTGACAGCAGGACACCCTGGTACTCAGTGCAGGGCCACACATACTCAGCACATGTTTGAATGTGGTTAGAACCTGGGTACCTGCACTTCTACTGAAGCAATAAGAATTCAAAGAGTCGAAGGGAAATATTCCCCAAATCCCGCTCCACCACATCTAGACCACACTCTGAGTACCCAGAACCCAAAAATTCTCTGCCTTGTGGTCTGGTGTCTGTTTCCAGTGCCTGTGTAGCCCTATCATAGAGTCTGTCCACCTAAAAGCAGGCCATATCACAGGAGTGTTCACCCCTAGGTGAAGGCGTGGCCAAAAGGTCACTGTTTGTGGATCAGGAGAACCTGTGAGGATATGGTGTGAGCAGAACTTGGTCATGTGACTGGATTATCCACAAACTTGAACTCAAGGCATCTATAAGTGCAGGATGGAGGAAGGAAGAGAAGGGAGGTGGACTGTGGGTGGAGAGCCTTCCTATGCACTCTTGTCCCAGTCTTCACAAATGTTAGAGGTGGACTGTTTAAAGGAATGAATAACCGAGGGGGGGGGTGCGTTCAGTGAACAAGCATCAACAAACAACACACACACACATAAATGCACATATTCTATTCTATTCCCTTGATCCATAGTCACATGGGAAAGAATATGACTTTTTATAAATTGGAAACATTTAAACTGTATTCCTGCTTGTTCATCATCATTCTACCATTTGTGGTAGATCCCCGCTTGTTCTCATGGCTACCTTGTCTTCTTTCATCTCTCTCTCTCTCTCTCTTTCTCCCCTCCTCTCCTCATCTGTACCCCCTACTTTCCAGTATGCTTATGCCCTGGCCAACTTCATTCAGTCCCAGAGCATCAGCTCCCTGAAAGTGTGGACCAGCCACATGAAGAGGACTATCCAGACAGCTGAGGCCCTGGGCGTCCCCTATGAGCAGTGGAAGGCCCTGAATGAGATTGATGCGGTGAGACGTAGGGGAATGGATTTCCTGGTGGATGGTGGGGCTTCACTCTCAGCTTATACCCTGGGTTGGCTCTACTGGCTCCTATGGTAACCTAATTAATTCAACAAACATTTCTTGACAACCAGTCATGTGCCAGACACTTTTCTGTGTGTTGAGCATCTGTGAAGGCTAGAACAGACTTCTCAGAACTCATGGAGACCATATGCAGACAATAAATAAGACACTGCATCTCATGTGACAAAGGGTTGTGAGAGGGGAGTAGAAGGGACTATGGAGGCTGAGGGTGCTCCTGACAAGACTTTGTGGTGTGAGATTTACAAGGAAAACTTCCTAGATGAAGGTGGAGATGAGAAAAGAAACAGGCAAAACGGTCTGGGAGTGAGGGAATAAATTTAATTTCAGTGGCAAGGAACAGCTCATGTGAAGGCCCAGAGGTGAGAAGAGACCATGGCATGTTCAGAGAATGGAGGCTGGAACAGCAGAGAGGCTGGGACAGTGATTGTAAGGTCTGGAGATGCAGGAGATAAGGTTGGAAAGGAAGGTAGCTCATAGGGCTTTATATCGTGTTGAGGACTTTGGATGCTGACATATAAATGGGAAGCCATTGATGTAGTCTAAGTCAAGGAGGAATGGCTTGAATGTGATTCACTTTTTTAAAAAAATTAAAAAGACCATTCCGGCCACGTGTGGAGACTAGGTAGGAAGAGGGCCAGAACAAGCATGTAAACTGGTATGGGGGTGACTGTACTAGTCCAGGAAGAGGTGAGGGTGTGATGGACCAGAGTAGTGGCACTGTAGATGGAACGTAGAACTTGAGGAATATTTTATTGGACCCTTATCACATGGCAATCTCTGTTTGGGTCAGGCTTTCCCATGAGCTCTTTTTAAAAATGTTTTTATTTGTTTTAGAGAGAGAGGAAGGGAGAGAGAGAAATAGAGAAACATCAGTGATGAGAGAGAATCATTGATTGACTGCCTCCTGCACACCGCACACTGCAAAAAGAGCCCACAACCCGGGCATGTGCCCTGACTGGGAATTGAACCATGACTTCCTGGTTCATAGGTCAATGCTCAACCATTGAGCCACACCATCTAGGTCCATGAGTTCTTTGAAAAGGCAATGTTTCCTCTCCATTGTTTCACCTGCTTTATAGATACACTGTCATCAGAGAGCAGCACATAGGTTATGATTGTTAGATTCCAAAGTAAAAACTTCACCTCAGATACAAATAACTTGAATGTAGGTAGGTTAACCTGCTTGCCTACTAAATATGCCTCTATAAATTCTGACAAGTATGTGTGTGTATATATACATACATATGTCCTTAATGATAGATGTACAGCGATAGCCATACTTACAAAAAGGGATATGTAGCATCGTTCTGCATATCACATGTATTTGCTATAAGAAACATGCAAGAAAATATGCCAACTCTTCATCCCAAGAGTTCAGTTATGGTTTGTTTCTTGCACACATGTGATATAAACATTTATTTGATACCTACTTTGTTTCGCAAAATCTGTTTCACATATTTTGGTTCCTGTGTTCACTGAATTTTCAGGCTAAACAGGTTAAACAGAGGAATACAAAGCAGTGTGTGTAATATAGCCTCTGGTAGGCTAGACTGTGGGTGCACAGATGTCGGGGCAGGACATGTGGCCTAGCCAGGATCTGCCTGGAGGAAGTGATGCCAATGTTAACATGGAAGGTTAATAGTGAGCCAGATAGAGAATATCAGGAGTGGTATGCCAGACAGAGAGGACAGCTTAAACAAAAAGGGTATTATGTGTGTGCAGCTGCTAAGGTTGTAGCAGTGGGGGCTAAGAGGGAGAAAAAAAGGAATAGATTTGAGAGAAATTTAGGAGGTAGAATCCCAGCAATGGGTTACAAGGGTGTGGATGAGGAAGAAGCAAGAATTTAGAATGATGCTTAAGTTTCTGGTTTGTTTTCCATGATCAATAATATATTGATAATTAGTTCCATTTATGGAGTCTTTAAAATGTGCCTTATATATCCTGTACTAGTCTCTTTTGCACATATTACCTCTAATATTCAAAACAGTCTTGTGGGGTTATTGTAATTCTCCTCATTTTGCAGATGAGGAAAATAAAATTCAGAGAAGTTAGGTGGTTTTCCTTAAGTCAATATGGAATCAGTGACCATTTCCACTGGCAACGGGTTCTCAGAATGCCTCTGAATAGAAAGTCAAAGCCTATCTGGAAGGATGTTGTGTGTCCTAGAGGGTGCACTTTCTCCCATGGGCAGGGCCAGATGAACAAGTTTGACAATGCATAGCTGTTTGTGGGCTGGGGAAGAGGTGAACCTCACACCAGAGCCTGCTCCTTCCCCTACAGGAAGGTCTAATCCTTGGAATCCACACAACCAGATGGAAAACCACCATCGCTTCCCCACTCCACCAGCAGCCACCTCACTTGTGGGGATTTCTAAGTGAACTCAGAGCTCTCATATGCTCCTGAGGCAAGTCTCTGAGCTCTCAATTCATCCTTTGGTTAAAGAGAGTGTATCTCCTGTAGGCCCACTCTGAAACTGTTAGGGATTTACTAATGCTTGCCTTCTGAAATGTCTGTGGATAGCTGTTTCTTTATCTGCCAGAGATCCTGAAGCAGAGGTAGGGAGAGGAAGGATGAGAGATGCTCCAAAATGGGAGAACCCTGCTGTGGATGTGCATAAACTTGCACACAGCCACAGACACTCACCACAGTATGCTTACAGTCACAGACATGCACTTCATGGACACTAGTGAGACACAGGCTCTCTCTCAGACACATCTACCAATAACAGCTACACCATACGCACAGACGCATACACACTTACTGACACAACTAGAGATACATGCAGACACAAACACCATCACCATAGACACACATGCAGTCTTTGCAAATTTCTACATCACATGAGCACAGAGGCATACCATGGGCACACACATAGTATATCACACAACCTCGAGCGTATTATCATAAATTCACATAGGCTTCAGACATAGGCACACAGATGTTCACACATACCCACCAGAAACATAATCAGGGACATACACACTCACAGATACACATGCCACAGACACAGTGAGGTACACATGGAAAGACAGACCACAGAAACATTCAGAAGCACTTTCTCAGATACTCATATCTTGTACACACACAATCACATGAGCACACTACATATGATGAGACAAATATACAAACACAAAGCATAGATCCCTAAACATACCACAGGTACATACCATAAGCATGCTGCACACACACACATGCAAAGCCACAAATCCTTAAGCCCACATATTTTTTTTAATCATCACCCAAAGATATTGTTTCATTGATTTCTAGGGAGTGTTGGAGGGGGAAGGAGGAGCGAGAGAGAGGAGCATCCATGTGAGAGAAACACATTGATTGGTTGCCTCCCACACGCACCCCTACAGGGGCTGGAGCACCTGCAACCAAGATAAGTGCCCTTGACTGGGAATCAAATCTGTGACCCTTTGGACCATGGGCCAATGCTCTAACCACTGAGAAACTGGCCAAGGCAAGCCCACATATTTATAAAAATACATACACATATGTACAATATACATTTACAAACCTATTAGGACAATCATATAGGAACACCAGCGACCCACCATGCTGAACACATCTTTACACATGCACTCTCACATCTGCACAGCCACATACCTCATACACACACACAGACACACACACAGACAACAGGCACAAACCTAAAGCTGTGTACACAGAAACCTAGGTGCTACTGTTCTACAATCATTTGGCCTTAAAACTATGGTAATGGCTGGCATGGCTCAGTGGTTGAACATCAACCTATGAACCAGGAGGTCACAGTTCAATTCCCAGTCAGGGGACTTTCCCAGGTTTCAGGCTTAATCCCCATTGTGGGATGTGCAGCCAGGATGTGTGGATTTCACCATGTGAATACTTTTGTCCCCAAATAATTTTTCCTCAGGGTGTCTGTGAGGAGATGACCTATGAAGAAATCCAGGAACATTACCCTGAGGAATTTGCACTACGGGACCAAGATAAATATCGCTACCGCTATCCCAAGGGAGAGGTAAGCTTTGAAGGGTGGACTGATTCCTAGAACTCCTCCTCAGTATCCTCATTCCAACCCGCAAGATTTCTTAGTTTCCTAGATTGCTTTCAAAACATAATAAAGCATATATTGCAGCAACTGCCACCCCACAGGCACATGATTATCTGGCCCTCGGCTGACTCAAATTCTTGGCTGTGCACAACAAATTCCTCTGTTTTAAAAGGAGGCAGGGAGAGGTCAGTGGGGGGAAAAAAGAGAGAGAGACATGTGTACTACTATTTGTAATACCTTAAACAATAAAATTTATAAATAAATAAATAAATAAATAAATAAATAAATAAATAAATAAATAAATGCAAGCTATACATTTGCCCTGGCCAGTGTTTCTAAGTGGTTAAAGCATAGGCCCATGCACCAAAGGGTCTCAGGTTCGATTTCCAGTCAAGGGCTGGGTTGCAGGTTCGATCACCCGCCCTGGTTGGATTTGTGTGGGAGGCAACCAATCGATGTGTCTCTCACATCAATATTTTTCTCTGCCCCCACCTCTTTCCCTTCCTATATCCTTCACTTCCACCCTCTCTAAAAAAAAATAAATAAAAATCAATGGGAAAAATATCCTCTGGTGAGGATTAAATAAATAAATAAATAAATGAAATAAAAGCTACATATTTGCCTGCTGTTTCTTCTCTGCTTTCAGGAGGACTCACCTTACCTAGACTTTGTGTCTGGTATACTTTCACTAAAGGCACTTGAACTACTTCAACATACTCTTTGGGTTGGAGTCCAAATGGACAATGGCTAATACTTTAACCTACTTCTTTGCTGCCACATAAACCAGACCATCAGTTCTCTATCCCCATATGAAGTTAATCCTCAATGCTTTCTACACAGCCTCCATTTAGCCAGTTGTACATTTTAGAGTATTTATTAGTCATACCCCATTTCTGATACAAATTCCTAGGAATAGTTATCAGAAAAGCTAACATCAAGGAATATAAAACAATTGATAGCCTGTGTTACAAGGCATTTTCACTTTTTTATCTTCATCCTCAGAAATGACATTATAAATAAGGTGACCAGATTTAAAGCGGTACACCATTGACTGGGGGGGGGGGTTCTTTTTTCTTTTCTTTTTTTTATTACTACTTAAAATATTACAAAGAGTAAAAGAGTAATCGGGACTTTTTTTAAATGCTGCGGGATGCAGGACAAACTTAAAAATCGAGACTGTCCTGCCAAAAGCGGGACATCTGGTCACCTTAATTATAAAGTTAGTCTGAGTTAGCCCTCACTTTCCTTTATATATTTTGAGGCTGTGTCATTGGAGAGAATTGGGATTTTCATCAATTCTAAAAAAAACTCTTAGGCATTATAACTTTAACTGTTCTCTCACATGCTCTCTATTATCTCCTTCTGGAAATACAATTAGACATTGTTAGTCCTGTCTCTATTCTTTAGGTCTTCTATTTTTCTTTTTATCTCTTTGCTGCAGTTGAAATAATTTCTTCAGCTCTGTCTTCCAAATTCCTATTTCTTCCATTGTATCTAAATTTCTGTTTACTCCAACAATTGAGTTTTAAATATATATATATATATATATATATATATATATATATATATGTATATATATATTCTAGAATTCTATTTAGTTGTTTCAAATCTACATCATGTATTTGGTAGCATCTTGTTTCTTATATTTTTCACTCCATCTTTTAATTTAAAAAAATTTTTAAATATATTCATTTTATATTTTGGATTATTTATCTTGAGTTTTTAAGGCTCTCATCTTGTTTGTTTTTTCTGTTTAGTTTCATTCATAATAGTTTATTTTTCTTTGTGTATTGTGAGCTTCAGTTTGGCAAAAATTTATCTGTGGGATTCCCATGTGGTCTGAGTTGAGAGAATCCAGAGAAAATGTCTATTTGCTTCTTCCAGATACTCCAAGAAGCTAACAGCTTGAATCACTTTTTATTAAACTCTCAGTTTAGCATTTTCTAAAACACATGAATAGTGTAATGCTGAACCAAAAACCCACTTGAGGGTAGACTTGTGGTTGTACATTCTTATAGGAGACATTTTCTAAATTTTTATACTCAGAGTCAAACAGAGGCAGATATAAGTTCTTATTGTTACCCTTTGCCTATATATACTTTTTTCTAGTTTACACTTTTATTAAGGATGTAGCCCTTTGAGGATCTCAGTGTTATTGGAGAAATTGAGTCCCAACTCCCTACTTTGTATATACTTAATGTCTTGTCTCATGTCTCTATAAGGTTTTTAAAAATCAAACCTCACCCGGCCAGTGTGGTTCAGTGGTTGAGCATCAACCTATGAACCAGGAGGTCACAGTTTGATTCTGGGTCAAGGCACATGCCCAAGTTATGGGCTCAATCCCCAGTAGGGGCGTGCAGGAGGCAACCAATCCATATTTTCTCTCATCATTGATGTTTCTATCTCTCTCTCCCTCTCCTTTCCTCTCTGAAATCAATAAAAAATATATTCAAGCAATAATAATAAAATAAAAACTCAAGCCTCTTGGAAAACATGATTATAGACACCCCATGGCAGTTGTTGCTTCCACATCCAGTTAGCACCCTTGTTTATCAAGGTTTTCTTCATTTTGGAACCCTATCTTTTCAATGTTTCCTTAATTTTCTTGAAAAGTCAGCATTGTGGACATTTATTTTATCTAGCTTTTCTAGGAATTTTTTGTAGCGAGAAGTTTTATTATTGTTATTGAAATCTAGTTGAATATTTTGATTGCTCCCCATTTAACAGATGAGAAAGCAAGACCCTAACAAGGAAGTGAGTTTGCCTAAGATCATACTGCTGGGTCAATAGCTGAACTGACAACACATCCAGGTTTTCCTGATTTCTAGTCTAGAGTTCCTCTCCTCTGGGTAAATGTGCCTCATCTCCCTTTCTTAACCGAAGTATTTTCTTTTTTTTTTAGTCCTATGAGGATCTGGTTCAGCGGCTGGAGCCAGTTATAATGGAGCTAGAACGGCAGGAAAATGTACTGGTGATCTGCCACCAGGCTGTCATGCGGTGCCTTCTGGCCTACTTCCTGGATAAGAGCTCAGGTACCACTGTCTTCTCTGTGCCTGGCATGGGGAGCCGGATATCATCTGATACTCTGACACTAGCAATTGGTGGTTTATATCTTAGTAGTTAAGAGCACAGTGTCTAGAACAAAGATGCCTGAGTTCAAGTTCTTGCTCTGTCACACACTAGCTTTGGCAAATTACTTTAACCTGGCCTCAGTTTCCCCATCTGTAAAACGGAGAAGATAATGATGAAGTTTAAATAAGTCAAAATGTGTAAAGAGCTTAAAATAGTTCATGACACATAGAGTGGGCTACATAAGTCTTAGCTACTATTATTAGTATTACTACCATTCTGAGCTAATGTCTTCAAAGCTGGCCTTAACAGTCTGCCTTGATTGGAAAAGCTAAGCTAGTATTTCTCTGAAGCATGCTGTCTGCAGGTGGTGATGGACCTTCCCTGACCTCATGATCCTGATTTTAGGTTTCTATATTTGCTGTAGAGGTGATTTTCTCAAGATACTGTTTCCATTGTTTTACATTTAAATGATTTATTTTTCTAAAAAATGTCTAGACATTGTTGAGTATTTATGAACTGAGTACACATACTGAATTGCAACTCAGGCAGATGGCCTGGCAAGAGACTATTGTGCCACCCTGAGAGAGTCCACTTCTGATGGGGAAGCTGATGTGTTGGCATCTCCTGGACACTGTGAGGGTGTGTGAGGACAGCACAAAGCCGTATTTGAAGTGGGCAGTGTTTGCAGATTTGTATAGTTTCTATGTTGTTGATTTCAAAATCAAGGGCACTTGGAATATAGAGTCATCCAGATTTGGAACCTGGGCAACTTGAGAACTTCACATTGGACAAATCATTCCCTCAATTTCCTTACTGAAAAGGGGTGGTCGGGGTCCCTGTGCTACTAGGTTTCTGATACCATCCACACATCTACTGCTCGGTACTATCTTTGAGACTGCAAGGCAAGCACAGTAACCTGACTGTGCAGGTGAGGAAATGGCAGCTTTGAGAGGTCAAGTGACTGGCCCTACCTAGGTCACAGGGCTTAGAGGGGTTGGGAGGGACATTAATCCCAGATGCATTCCAGAAGCCTTCCCCTCTCACATACGCATGGGATGTGTGGGTGGCTCATGCGTGTCCTATTGACACATTACTTTACCCACTTCCCACCTGCTTTCATGCACAGGCCACACCAGCTGCTCAGAGGAATCTGAGGCCCAGAGAGATGATGTGACTAAGGATGCAGACCCAGCAGACCTCACAGCTAGGGTATTCTCGGAGTACACCTAGTCCAATCCTATGCTGTAAGAGATGGGAACTCTCAGAGCCAGAGAGAGAAAAGGTAGGGCCAGGCCACTTGTGGAGGTGGTGGCAGAGCAGGGTCAGAGACCTCAGGCAAGTGGGTTCCCTATTCTGAGTTTGTTCCTTCACATCTGCCATGAGGAACAGTAACCCCCATAGAGTATCAGCAAGGATGGAAGGAGATAGTGCACCAAAGTGCAGGCCCAGGGTCTGACAGTGATGCTGACCAAGAGCAGGAAAAGGAGCAGTATGGACACCTAAGAAATTGCCAAAACAGATGTTTCAGGTGGCTGGGAGGGCATTGGCAGACCCCTTAAAAGTGTAAGAGGGGCCCAGCATGGCTCAGTGGTTGAGTGTCAACCTATGAACCAGGAGGTCACAGTTCTATTCCGGTAGGGGCGGGTTTATCCCCAGTGGGGGGCCATGCAGGAGGCAGCTGATCAATGATTCTCTTTCATCATTGATGTTTCTAAATCCCCCTCTCCCTTTCTCTTTAAAATCAATAAAAAATATTTTTTAAGTGTAGGAGGTACTCCAGGGATGAGAAGCCATGAGGTGGGCTCTGGCTTAATGAAAGGAAATGGGGAGTAGTATGGGCAGTCTGGGTAGATGAGCAGGTGGGTTTCATCAGAGAATCTTATCAACCCAAGATACTATGAGCCCCTCCAAGAGTGACAGCAGACTTCAGTGGACAGAGCACACAGTTGAACCTCTCAGAGGGTTCTGGGTTCTCGGCCCAGGGCTGCCACTCCCTGGCTGTGTGCCTTAGGACGAGTGTCTTTACTCTGAGAGCCTCAGTTTCCTCATCTGTGCAATGGGTCTGATCGTCCCCTCTCTTCAGGGCTGTCTGGTAAATACAGCCTAGGCCCGTACAAGAAATTGTAAGTGGATAGTGAGAGAACTTTATGCATCATAGTCAATAACTGGAAACAAGGGAATAATGCATGTCCACCAAAAAGAGTGAGAGGAGTCAGAGGGCGCAGGCCTGGGAGGGGGAAAGGCTGTGCAGGCTGCCCAGGTACCCACACACCTCATCCCTGGGTCTGGTGTGCAGTAGGGTCTCAGGAACCCCTTGTGGAGATGCATTGTGGGCCTCTGTGGCCGGGGAGCCTGTGGAAGAACCGGGACTGGGGGTGGGGAGGGGGAGTTGGAAGCCTGCCTTGTGGTCATGGTTGCCCTGTGAGTGAGAAGGTAGGCCACCTCCAGGGTAACCATCCTGAGCACCTGGACGGACCCACAGTCTGGCTACATTCCCCAGGGCCAGCGTGCCTCCCCTCTGCTCTCTTCCTCCCTGGCCACCTGCAGGCTGTGGGGGAGTGGGCCCCAGGAGAAGCCAACCATGGGGAAGGGCTGTGGACAGGGGAGAGTGCTGCAGGGGAGAGACCTGCAAGCCTGGAGGTCTCGGGGACCTGGGGACCCCCACCCCAGCACCCTGTCTCTGATGTATGCTTTCTCCCCCTTTCCAGATGAGCTGCCGTATCTCAAGTGCCCTCTGCACACAGTGCTCAAACTCACACCTGTGGCTTATGGTGAGAGCCCCTACCTTTATCTGGGAAAAGGCACATAGAGGCCATGAGCATGCCTCTAGTGCCTACCATTTGCCCAGTAGAGTCCTAGGGGATGTTCCTTGGGTGGGTAGTTGCATGTCCTAGTAGAGGTGGGCCTGGTGGTAGCAAGATGAGCACTGAGCATAGAACACCAAACTAGCAGGGTGACGGGGGGTGGGGTAAGGGAGAGTAGTCTCCAAAGGAGACCAGAGGAACAATTAAGTGTATGTTGGGGCCAGATTGAAGAAAGGCCTCAAAGGCTAGACTCTCTTGGGGAATTAGTTAGCTGTGAAATGTTCATGAGGAGGGAAGAGACAGACAAATCTTTCTGGACTATGAACAGGACAAATGGTGTACTGAATCCCAGAGTAGAGTGCAACCTAGAGATGGAGCTAATGGGGCTTCCATAGGCATTGGGTCTCCTCTGCCAGCCCCAGCCCCATGATACCATCATCCTCCTTCTTCAGAGTCCCCAAAACTCCCTGTGACCTCCACACCTTGAAGGTTCCATAACCATTGTCCTCTAATTACACTTTATCTGGGGCTGATAGTCTCAAGGCAGTGGCCCAGACCTCCTCCACCACTTCACCATCTGACAGAGCTGGGAGGACCGCAGAGCTCCATCATTATTATCTAGATTAGATTGCTGTCCCACAGACCACAAGACTTGAGGGAGACCCGGAGATCATGTCTTTTCTTCTCGCCATTGACAGTTGAGCAACTGAGGCTCAGAGACCACTGAGACAATTAGGGGAAGAGCTGGGAGGATGTCTCTTTGGTGGTCTCTTAGGCCTGGTGTCTTCCCCACACATCACAAAGCTGGTCTAAGTTCCCTCCCTACCGGGAAGCCACAACTACACACAGCGTGGAGCTGGGGGTGTGGGTGGTGATGGGCATGTTGAGGAATGACACCTCAGGAAAGACCTGTTCTTTCCTTTGGGGTTTATGGATGGATGGTTTTTCTTTTTGAGGATGCAAAGTGGAGTCCATCTACCTGAATGTGGAGGCTGTAAACACACACCGAGAGAAGCCTGAGGTAGGTGAGGGCCTCCATGGCCTATGCAGGAACATGGTGAAAGCACCCTCCCCACCCAAAGGGCCACCCCAGTGCCACAGACCTTGGGTGTTCTGCACCATCAAATAGAATAACCAGCTCCTAGAAATGCTGGAACCTTTGCCCAAAGTTGGAGGCACCATGAAGATGCAGAGCTATAGCAGCCCCTCCCAAAAAGGCCTCAGACCAGACTCCTCTAGGCTCTCCTGAGAAAAGGATCAGGATGTAGGCCTAGCTGAAGGAGGGGAACCTGGAAGTGAGGACAAGCGACAGAGGATGGGCTGAGGCTCCACACTGCTGTCTCCTTCCTGTTAATCCTGGGCTTTCTTCTCTCAGAATGTGGACATCACCCGAGACCCTGAAGAAGCCCTGGACACTGTCCCTGCCCACTACTGAGCCCTCTCCAGGAAGTCAAACTACCTCTTTCATGACTGTCTTCCACCTTTAGAAGCTTCTATTCTTGCTCTTCTACACTTTGGATTTGGCCTCACTGGAAGACCCTGCTTCCGGTGCAGAAGCCCTCAGCAGTTCCAAAACAGGTGTTGATTCCTAGCTACAACCAAGGAGCTGTCTAGCTCTGGATGAAACTTTTTCCTTAATTTTCATTCTCTGATCACTGAAAACTTCTCTTACTGCCTCTAAGAGGGGAGTTGTGGTCATTGTGAGGCTTCTCCCACATGATCGTCTTAAGATCCTGACCCCACAAAGTGGCTCTGGTGTTGTGGGGATGTAGAATGGGTGAGAGCTTCCTGGAGGAAACATTTTGTGAAGAGATAGGTCTCTGTGTCTGCCTATGGGCTTTGTTCCTTGGTGGGCAGTGTTCCTGGGGCATGACACCATCATCCCTATACTCAGAGAAACTGTACTTGGACCACAGTGCTCCTGTCTTCTCCAATTCTTGCTGCCATCCTGAGTGTTATCACTGTCCATGTAAATAATCCAAAGAATACCCTAACCTCCCAGTCCCCCTCAACTCCATAACCACCCACTCCATGGACATTGGCACCATGCAGACTTCTCCTCAGTGTGACTTCTTAAGTACAAGCATCCCACCATCTGACCACAGACCCCTAGTCCTTACACCTTTCTATGTCATGCACAGGATCCCTAGCAATGTGCCTTCTATACAGCAGACATGCACATAGTATTTCTGGCCAGGTACCAGTAACCCAGTGCTGAAAAGACAAGCTCATACAGTATTTTCTGGTACTCTAGCCCACCCCATCTTCTCAGGGATTGTCTACTTCAGTCAATTCATGACTATTCTTTTTCTATCCCCTGTCCTTTTCTATTGGATTTTGCCCCAAAGGTCTATGCAACATGGTCAGGTCTCTTTCCTATCCCAATAAAATTCTCCCTTGTTCCTGTGTCACCCTCTAATTACCCCCCTCCATTCTTACACAAACATCTCAAAATGAATGTATAATTACTGTCCAGAACCTTCTCCCTGTGCATTCTGTTCCAGGCTTTCCCCCTCCATATCTTTGTTCATATTCCTGCCATGCTTTCCCCAGGTCTCTGTCCCACTGAAGTAATCCTTTCCTTTTAGCCTGAAGCTGGACCCCACATTCCCCAAAGAGCTATGCCAATCTTTAGCTCTTCTATGAACTCAAAATGTCACTCACAACAATTAAACATAATAAAGAAACAAAACAACTCCAGTTCATTTTGCAAATTTAATGTAACGCTGATACCAAAGTACAACAACAGCACACAGAAAGCAAACAATAAAGCAAGATTGGCAACTGGATTTTTCATAGCACATCAACCTCAGCTGATTGGTAGTATCTCCTTAGACTGCTGGGTAGACAAAGATCCCAAGGATGTTCCTTGGCTTCATGGGAAGGAAGGACTGCTGCAGCTCATTAGCGGTATCTGTAAATGTGAGTCATAAACCTGAAAACAAAACACCAAAAAGGAGCATATTTAGCATCAAATATACTATTTTCTCATACTTCCTCAACTGTCTTCATCTCCCCACCCTGCCCTCCCACCTCGGGGTTTTTTATAACATTTCCCAGCACTTATATGCATACCCATGGGCCTTGGCTATGGAAATGCTGTAATTACCTGAAACCTCACTAGCCATAGGAGAAGCTACAGGCACCAAGACTGGTGGCTCCACCACCAAAGGGAGCACCGTTGCTCGGTCCACCGCTGAAGCCAGCACCGGTGTTCAGTCCACCGCCGAAGCCAACGATAGAACTGGGTCCACCATTGAAGCCAATGCTGGTGCTGGGTTCGCCAGTAAAGCCAATACTGGTGTTGGAACCACTGCCAAAGCCAATGATGGTACTCAGTCCTCCGTCGAAGCTGGTATTAGGCCCACCACCAAAGCCATCACTGATGTTGAGGCTACCACTAAAGCCAGCACTGGTGCCAAGTGTGCTGCCAAAACCAGCATTGGTGCCCAGTCCTCCACCAAAGCCATCGCTGGAGATCAGTCCGCCACCAAAGCCAGCACTGGTGCCTAGTCCACCATTGAAGCCAGTGCTGGTGCCTAGTCCACCATTGAAGCCAGTGCTGGTGCTCAGTCCACCACCAAATCCAGTGCCGGCACTTAACCCATCGCCAAAGTTAAAACCCACACTGGTGCTAAGCCCGTTACCAAAACTGGCACTGGTAGCTCCACTAAAGCAGGCGCTGGTGCTAGGAGGTCCACCAAAGCATAGGTTGGTATTAGGCACATTACCAAAGAAGTTGGTGCTGGGACCTGCACCAAAGCCAATGCTGGTACTAGGGGCACTTGCAAAGTCGGTAGTGGTGCTAAGTGCCCCAGTGAAGTCAGCACTAGTACTGAACATACCACCAAAGCCAGAGTTGGTGGTGGGTGCACCACCAAAGCTGGGGCTACCACCAACAGTACTACTGAAACCAGCACTGGTGTTGAGCGCACTGCCAAAGCCGACACTGGTGCTGATTGCACCACCAAAGCTGGCAGTAGGATTGGGAGAGCCACTGAAGCAGATGCTGGTGCTCAGTGTGCTGCCAAAGTCAGCGATGGTGCTGGAAGAGCCACTGAACGAGACACTGGTGCTGAGGATGCTATCAAAACCAGTGCTGGTGCTAGGAGAGCCACCGAAGTAGATACTAGTACTGAGCGTGCCACCGAAGCTGGCGCCAGAGTTGGGAGAGCCACCAAAGCAGACACTAGTACTGAGTGTGCCACCAAAGCCAGTGCTGGTGCTAAGTGCACCGCTAAAGACGGCACCGGTGCTGGGGGCACTGCCAAAGCTGGTACTGGTAATGAGAGCACCACTGAAGCCAGCAGTGGTGCTCAGTGTGCCTCCAAAGCCAGGGCTGGCCCCGCCACTGAAACTGGTAGTGGTGATGAGTGGGCCACTGAAACTAGAGCTGACCCCACCACCGAAGCTGGCACTGGTATATGGTGTGCCACCAAAGCTAACACTGGCTGTGCTGCTGAAGCTGGCACTCGTGCTGGGTGTGCCACCAAAGCTAATGCCAGTTCTGCCACCAAAGCCACCACCACTGGGACTGGGTGCACCACTGAAGCTAATGCTAGCACCATTGTGGAAACTAGCTGTGGTGCCAGCTCCTCTGCTGAAGTCGATGTTGGTGCTGGCATCTGCATTTTCGTGGGCTCTGGCCTCAATTTCAAATGAAAATCTGCTCCAGGCCTGAGCATCATCGCCTAACTCTTCCCGTGTTAGGCAGTCGATATCCATGTCATCCCAATTCCAGGGCCCAGCCACAGCTTCCTCTCCAATTCCCATTTGGGCTCTTGCCTCAGCCCTGGCCTCAGCCTCAGCCACAGCCACAGCTGCAGCCTGGACTTCCATCTCCACTGCCTCCCGGTACTGAGCAGCCCAGTCCTTGGGGTCTTTCTTCTGCACCTGAAATGGGAATGATAATCATTATAAGGAAAATAAACATAATTATGTATTAAGTGCATATTATGGGCTTTGTATAAAACTAGTAGCAATATTTTTCAAGACTATCATGGGTTAGTCTTGTGACCTTGGATAAGTTACTTAACCTCGTTGAGCCCAAGTGTTTTCATCTGTAATATGGGAAGTGATAAGAGAGTAAATGTGTTATGGGTCAACTGCTGTGACTCCCAAAAATTCATATGTTGAAGCACCAGCCCCCAACGTGACTGTATTCAGAGATCGGGCCTTTATAGAGGTCAAGTTAAATGAAGTCATATGGTGCGGCTCTGATCTAATATGATTAGTGTCTCCATAAGAAGAGGCTCTCTCTCCACCATCTTAGGACACAGTAAGAAGGCATCCATCTGCTTTCCAGGAAAAGAGACCTCAGCAGAAACTAACACTGTTATACCTTGATCTGGTACTTCTAGCCTCCAGGATTATGAAAAAATAAATTTCTGTCATTTAAGCCATCCAGTCTATGGTATTTTGTTATAGCATTCTAATGCAAACTATAAAGAATGAATGAAACAATGTAAACTTGATGGTGAGCAGCATCCTGGGACAAAATTAAATTACATATGTTTATATATGAACTGCAGGCTGCCCTGTACCTGCCCATCCCTACACAGAGTCTGCCCCAATCAGAGGCAACCCGTACCCTTAATATGCCAAGTCAGGGCAGGTCTCCTATTACCTTGCAGGCAAACTTGAGGACTTTCATCTTGCTAGTCTCATGGTAAGAGCGCAAGCCCCAGAAGAACTCATACTCAGGTGGTCTGCTGTTGGGGACCCTCTTGTACTCCAGGTACCTTAGAGAAAGGAAATGAAACTTGCTTCTAAACAAACAAATCTGTTGTCTAACCACTGGGAACAGGTGGAAACTTCCTTCAAACACTAAACTCAGCTCCTGGAGAAGATTTCCAAGACCCTTCATCCCCAGACTCACTCCCAAACACAGTTCATGGTCTGGCCTCCACTCTTAAGCCATTTCCCATTGACTCTGTGCAAAAGAGTCACTTGGTGCTGCAGTGGAGGCATGTGTAGGGCATGATGTCACAGAGAGGCCAATGTACCCTGCCACCTGTGAGGAGTAAGCCCAAGTTCCTGTTGGGTGTGTTGTAAACAGAGGAGCCATTCTTCAGACACTCTGCTCTGAGCACACCCCCTAACAAGGGCCTTGTGTTTGATCTGGCCCAGCCTTGGAATATCCCACCCATGGGAATTGTGGACAAGACACAGATTTGGGGCACAGGATGCTGATACCTCTAAAGCTAGTGTAAGAAACAGGCTTATCAAGCACCTCCTGGACCAGACCAACACACCCAGAACACTTCAGGGCCTGACAGTGCCCCCGAAACACCACTTACTTCTGCTTCACAAACTCGTCTGTGATGAGTTTCCTCACTTCCCCAAAGAGCGAGTGCCTCACCCTGATATTGGGAAAAATAACCCATGAACAGAAATCAAAACTTCCCAGATGAGGACAGAGGCATTTCACAACATGGAAGACACCTATCTAGCACATGTGGCCATCTTCATGAAACCAGAAAAACAGTAAAAACATACATGATCACTAGCAGTAGGCAGTTGAGGCCAAATGGTTCTTTGCCAGGGATACCCTGAAGGTCTATCTTATATCTCATCTTAGAACAGACAGAGGACATAGAGGAGAGAGGGAGCAGGGAGTTAAGGGCTAGTTTCCCCATTCACCCAGATCAGAGACATGGACCATCTACCCAGCCCGATACCACCACCCATTCCACCAGACCACCAGGCTGATGCGATCCTGGGACCATCCTCTCTTGCCAAAGGACAACACGGACAGCAAGTGCTGAGAGAGCCCAATCATACCCAGGGCGCAGCCCCAACTTGCGCAGCACCTCCCAGATGACAGCTGCAAGGGGAGGCAAGAGGAGAGGGACAAAAGATGAATATGTGGAATTCTGACCATGGCCACCCATTCAGCTGCAGGCCCAGCCACTCACCCTCATTGGCCTTGTTGCCATTCATAAAAATGACACTGAGAATCACCATGAGAAGACCTAGTTTGGGTGTGTCCTTGGTCCTAGGGGAATAACAGGACAGAGAGAATGTTTATGTCCACAGCCATCTGCAAAAAACACACCAGCCAGCTCACTAGGCTAGCCTCTCCCAGATTCCTCAGGTATGGGAGGGTTCTGTCCAGTCTATGCTTCAAGCTCCACATGACCCTGGGCAAGACACTTAGGCCCCTGAGCCTCAGTCTCCTATCCAGTGAAACGGAAAATCACATCCTCCCCTCCCCAGGTTGCTGAGAGGACAGAAGAAATCCCCCCAACAGAGTTAGACCCAGGCACTCAGTCAATGTGAGGCCCTTCTTCCTCTCAAAGGCCCCTCAGCCACGAGAGAATTCACAGCCACCGATGCTCCTGCCCTTTGAGCATCGGGATCCACCCACACCAGGAAGGCCTCCCTTAAGAACCACTCCATCAAGACCAGCAGGAAGAGACAAGCAGGGACAGGGCTGCTTTCCTGGGAAGCTTCTGGACAAACAGACAACCTAATAGTAGGACTGCCCCACCCCAGACTTCGACACCCTTCAGTCCATCATAACCAGGCACAACTTTTGTGGGCAGGGTTCCGGCTACATGCGGGAGCTGGAATGGGCTTTCAGGCCTGTCTTTCCTGACTCTCTAAGGAAGTGTGGGACAGAAGACAGGGATGGGGTGGTGCCATGGACAAAAGCAGAAGCCTCCCTCCCACCCAGCCCTTTCCCAGCTTACGTTCCTAGTATGCCTGCGGAGGATTCCTTAGTGCTGATGAGAATATACAAGCTACTTTGCTTATCAATTTCCTTCAGATTGACTCGAAACATCTGCCAAGTAAAAGAATAACCTGTGAGATAACAAAATTCAGCCTAGGCATCAATGAGTTTCCTGAGCATCCCACAGATCCCCTTATACCTAGTGTTCAGTGTTCAGTGTGTGTGTGTGTGTGTGTGTGGTGTGAAATCAGTGAGATAATAAATGTAAAGTACTTAGCTATGAGACCAGCATACAGAAAACAAGCAACAAATGTGCTATTGTTATCAATATCACCCTTGTGATTAGTTGGAATCTAGGCAAATAGAGAATGAGGAATAGAAGGAAGAGGTGAGCATCTGGAATACATTCCAGGACACGTCCAGCAGCAGACAGAAGTCAGGACTACATTGGTCGGCTTGAGTCCTAGCTGTGCTTTTACCACTGAGTTGTGTGACTCCTGGCAAGTCTGTGCACCTCTCCAGGTCACTGTCTGCCCATCTGCACAGTGATGGGGCTGAGTTAGAGAGTCTCTGTAGTCCCCCCAGAAGGGCTGTATACACCTTTGTTTGATTCAAGGCTTCACCACTGCACCCATCCTCCAGGGCTGCCCCTTCACCTTCTCCAGAGCGTAGCTTGCTCGTTCAATGATCTCTGGGAAATATTCATCATATTCCTGGATGACATCCTTCAGCATGTCTGCAGGAGGGGACAGGTGGGAGCACCTGGGCTGAGCAGAAGCCACAAAGCTGCAGCCCTTTTGCAAGCCCTGTGTGGTCAGTGCAGTCTGAGTCCTAAACTATGTTTAATGGGAGATGCCATTAACACAGTGTGAGGAGAGTAGGGGAGGACATATGAGGGAAATAGCCCCCAGGGGATGTGGGAGAGGGGAGTGAGAAGAGAGCTAAGGGAGGAGGGTATGTATGACTCTACCTGAGCGCTTGATGGGGATCTTTGTCTGGTCCTTAACCAACAGGTATTTCACCAACTTATTTGCCTGGGAGAAGAGGAATACATAGGGAAATCTCAATATGTTTTAGAAAACTTGGAAGAATGCCAGAGAAGGGGCAGGTGAAGGTAAGACTTGGCAGCATAGGATTCTTACCCTTTCTTGCAAAATGGCCACATCTCGGGGTGGCGGAGGCCTCTGGCCCCATGGATTCCACCTGTAATTACGGCCACCTCTCTCATGCCCAGTCAGATGCTTGAACTGCATCATCAGAAAGAAGGAAGGTCCAGAGTCACCAGGTGAAAGAGATGGCTCTGTATCCTTACCCTGCCTCCTCCTGAAAGTCCCTTGAACCCTCCTTGTAGTAAGGTCCTGACCTTACTTTTGACCACCCTGAGTCCTAGACTTGTCTTTCACTCTCTTCCAGGCAGGAGTTTTATTTCCCTGCTAGTAAAGGAGCAACCCAAAGGCAGAGCCTAGGGTTCCTCTTCTTTTGGCCACCACTAACTCTGCTAGCTGTATCCCCAGGACAAGTCTTTTCATCTTTCTGGAACTCAATTTTCTTATCTGTAAAACTGGGACATACGATCCCTAGACGGTAAGAGTTTCTTTCAAAACATGAAAACAACCTGTGTGAATGTACCCAACACAAAGCCTGGCACATGGTAACTACTATGTAAATACACGTTGCATTATATCTAGGTTGTCATTAAGTATATGGATGTCTTATTTTCCCACCAATCTGTGAACTGCCAGGGAGCAGGAACTATGTCACATTCTTCTCAGCATCTCTCACAGCCTATCTGAACACAGAGACTGTCTCAAGGTAAAAAGGCTCAGTAAACTTTAATAGAATAAATGAACAAACTAGGAGGATAAGAATGGAAACCAAGTGCAAATTTAAGGATTGTGATGTCAGAGATCTCACCTTTCGGTTCCTCTTGCCCCGGGTCCTGGTTGTGGGCTCCAGACTCAACTGAGCCAGGTAGTCATCTGCCAGGGCCTGGACAGCAGCAGCAACCTGAGTCTCAAGGGTACTTAAGTTGGTCTGAGAGCTGGCCATCTTGGCCTGAGCTCCTTGGTCAACAATTTGAATCTGGGTTTCAGCTATCCGGGCCTTAGTGGAAGTCCTCCGAGCCCTGGACCCTCTCTTGACCCGAAGGGTGGCCGCTAGGGCTTGGTTTTTGTGACCATTTGAACAGCAGATGGGGCCTCAGAGATCTCATAGGCAAAATTTATGCCCTTATTGGCAGCCTTCTTGCCTTTGGATTTTTTGGCCTGGATAGCCATTGCTGAGGCCTCAGTCTGCCTGATACCTCTCTCAGTGGTATTTGGGGCTCCTAGGACAGTCTCAGTATTTGTGCCTTTAACAGTTGCCCTCCTGTCTTTGGAGGCTTTCTTGGAAGCTGCTGTGGCCTCTTCTGTCTCATTGGTATTGGTTGTCTCATTGGTGATTTGGCCTTAGGTGGTAGCTGTGTGGATGGTGTTTGAAGCCAATGAGATCTCACTAGTATTACATATGGTCTTATTGGCAGCCTTCTTAGCCTTGGAAGCTTTCTTAGTCTAATGGAGGCTACAAAGGCCTGAGAATTTGCTGACTCACTGCCAAGTGGAGCCTGGCTAGTCTGTGGGATGACTGATAGGTAGAGGGCCTTCAAGGGTGACTTGATCTGTGTAGTGACACTCTCACTGCCATTTGAAGATTGAGGGCCTTAGGCTGCCTTAACAGTAACTTTTTTGTCTTGTTGGCTTTCTTAGACTGAGTGGTGACTTAAGAAGCTTGTATATTAGCTGCCTCAGTGGTAGCTGAAGCCTGGCTGATCTGGGGGCTGATTGGCAGTTTTAAATCCTGCAAAGGTATTTTAGGCTTGTTGATGGTAATCACATTGGCAGATGGGACTAGGGGGCGGGGCAACAGGTATTGTCTTAGTAACAACCTTAATAGGGGCCTTTTTGGTCTTGCTTTTCTTAGGTGGGTTGGCAACTGGTGGGTCCATATCCAGGGGGGTCCTTTGTTGCTGCCAAGAGGGTATGCATCAGCAAGACACTGTCCTCTTCAGTGGTCTCAACCTGTACATCTGGAGGGAAGTGAAGCCCCAAGCTCCCAGGGGTAGGCAGAGGACCCTGTACACTTAGGATTATGATCTGCTGATTCATCTGATCTCCCTACAGCCCACCCTTTCCATGAAGGTCTCCCCTTCCTGTGAGCAGCGATTGAAAGGGAGGGTGAGGGAAAAGGAAGGGAGCAAAAGAAAGAGTCAGGCCTTATGTTTTTTCTCCTCCTCCACCACCACACAGGGGTGGACTGAGACAGGTTAGTCAGAAAATTATGCAACTACAGAGTGGTAGGGGGCTCAAAGCAGGAAGTGAACTCAAGATGGTGCAGCTGGCCTGGCAAGAATGCAGAGGGGCCTCACCTGGACCGGGGGCATCCTATAACCGTAGGCATTTCTCCTATCCATTTTTCTGGGAGGTCATGTAACAGCTGAACCTGAGGGGAAGGGGTCTGAGTTAGGGGAGAATGGAATGAGAGGGAGGAGGAGATTCACCAGATTTTGTGAAGGAGGGGGCAACCTCATCTAACCTTGGGCCCCAAATCCTTCCACTACGGGGTTCTCATACCTAGAAACCCAGACCATCTGGTTTGTAAACCCTACCTCCTTTCGCCTCTAAACATCCACCGGTCAGTTCTACCACCCCACCCCTTTACCCTACACAAGTCTGCCGCAACTCAATACTGCGTGTGCGCAAGGACCTGAGCCCCGCCCATCTCAGGACCTCAGCGCGCAAGCGGCTTTGGTGGACCACAGTCTGACCACCTCAATCCCACACACTCCCCGCCCCCCGCCCGCCTTCAACATCTCCACCCACTCTAACTGCTTCACATCTCAGTCCATCTT
>PVJC01014446.1:0-36425 GCA_004026665.1 Murina feae
ATGTTCTTGAAACCACTCCTGCACAATATGAGCACCATGGTATGGTGCATTGTCCTGTTGGAAGAAGCCATCTCCATTGGGATATGCTATCAACATGATAGGATGAACCTGATCAGCAATGATACTTAGGTATGCTGTGCTATTCAGACGTTGTTCCACACGAATTAAAGGGCCCAGATCATGCCAGGAAAACATGCCCCAAACCATAACACTGCCCCCACCAACTTGAAGGGTTGTGCTCATGCATGTGGGGTGCATGCTTTCATGCTGTTTCCACCAAATTCTCACTCTGCCATCTGCATGATGCAACTGGAAACGTGATTCATTGGACCACATGAATTTTTTCCAATGCTCAACTGTCCAATCCTTGTGTTCCTGTGCAAATTGGAGATGCTTTATCTTGGTAACTGCAGACAGCAAAGGTGTTCGAACAGGCCTTTCGCTTCCATATCCCATACTATGCACTATATGGCTAATTTGCCTACAAACGTCAGGTGGTCATAATAATCTGGCCACTCAGTGTGTGTGTGTGTGTGTGTGTGTATCTCCCACGTTCAAAGGCTGTTAAATCACGTTGTTTACCCATATCTTCAGAAAAAAAAATCACTTCTATTGTCGTGGTAAACAACCTATTTATATAATGGTCTGGCCCTCTAACAACTTCAGTGCAAAATTATAGCTAATTTGCCTACAAACATCAGGTGGTCATAATAATCTGGCCACTCAGTGTAATGTTATAAATTTTCTCTTAAGCACTGCTTTAGCTGCATCACAAATTTGATACGTTGTATATTACTATCATAAGGTTTAAAGTATTTTCTAATTTTCCTTGTGATTTCACTTTTGGCCTATGTGTTGTTTCATTTCAAAATATTTGGGCATTTTCCAGATATTATTATTTTTAGGTGTTTAATTTAATTGCAGTCACATATTATGCTCTGTAAGATTTCAATCTTTTGAATGTATTAAGACTTATTTTATGGTCTTTCATAGTGAACATTCCTTGTGCTCTTGAAGAAAATATGTATTTTCAGGTGTTGAGTGCGGTGTTTTCTAAATGGCAACTGAGTCAAGTTAGTTGATAGTTTTGTTTAAATCTTCCTTAGCCATTCTGGTTATTTTATTCTAATTGTATCAATTACTGAGAGAAAGGTGATAAATCGTCAATTATGATTACCTATTTCTCCGTTTAGTTCTGCCAGTTGTTGGAAGCTCTATGATTAGTGAGTATACTTTTAGAAATTTTATGTCTTTCTGATGAATTGACATTTTTTTCTCCTTAAGAAATATCTCTTTTTACCAGTGGTAATAGTCATTACTTTGTCTTATATTAATAAACCACCAAGGTTGTCTTATGTTACTGTTTATATGATATATCTTTTTCTATTCATTCACTTTGTTATATCTATCTTTACATTTCAATTGGATCTTAATATTTATTTGCATTTTACTTTTCAATATCTTGCTTTTAACTGGAATATTTAATTCATTTACATGTCATATAATTGTTATTTTTAAGTCTATCATATTATTTTTTTTAGTTGATTCATCTATTTCTTGTTCCTCCTTTTCTGACTTCTTTTGAGTGAATGGAATACTTTTTAGTATGTTTGACCACGTGATTGTTTCATAGATCACTGAGGTTTATTCACTTAAAATTTTTATTTTTAAATTGTAGTTTACATTCAGTACAAAAATAATATTGGTTTCAGGTGTACAGCATAGCAGTTAGGCAATCATATATTTTACAAAATGATCCTCCCAATATTTCAAGTATCCACCTAATACCATATGTAGTTATTGTTTTTTTATTTAAAAAATCTCTCTTATCTCCATATTAGATAATTTCTGTTTACCTTTCTTCAAGTTTACTATCATTTAATCTTCAGTCTCTAATCTGTCACTAAGTCCATCCAGTAAAATTTTCATTTCGTATATTGTACTTTTCAGTTTTAGAGTTTTATTGTATTCTTTTCTATATTTCCATCATTTCTCTGATGATATTTCCCATCTGTGCACTCATTTTAACCACCTTTTACTTCAATTCCTTATTGTATTTGCTGTACCTTCTTTAAAGATCCTCTGGATCTGTGGGGATTCTGTTTCCATCTTTTTTTCTTTGTTTCTTTAGTTTGGGTCAAAATTTTCTTTTACTGGCATGCCTATTAAATTTTTATTGTAGCCTGGACATTCTGGATGATACATTATAAAGACTCTGGATTGTTTGTTGAGTGTTGAATTTAAAGAGTGTTATTGTGTTCTTGTGGGCATTTAAATCACTGGTAGATCCTTTATAGTTTTATCAGGCTCCATTTTGTTCTTTGTTTTGTTTTGACTATTTTTGTTTTGAGTTTAGTCCCAGGTGTAGTCCTTACTCTTTGATGTGGTTCTTACTTTACTTCTGAAATAGGGACTATATTCCTATAGCACCATTTTTCTCATATCTCAACTGAATTCTAGAGCAGATCTCCAATGTCTGCCAGGGCTACACACTCTCTGGCATTACCACTGGTTTCCTCATTCAACTCTCAGCCCTGCAGCAATCAGTCCTTACTAGGGCTTGTGGAATCTTGCCTGGGAAGTGCAGCCTTGCCTTTGCCAAGGACCCACTGTGAGTCCCCACACAGACTTTTGGGACTTTCCATCTGTATAGGTTCTTCTCTAGCATCTGGTCTCACAAATTCCAACTATTTTAGCAGCCTGAACGTAATCTTTGCCTTATCTGCTTACTCTGCTTTGGCTCTGTCTTCCTGTGTCATAACGTAGGAACGTACAGTGGCAGAAAAACTGGGGAAATTGTGGGACTTATCTCACTCTTCCCTTCTCTTAAGAATTATAGTCCTATGCATCCTGTTCTTTGCTTCTATATTTTGTTCATTGTTATAGTTTTTTTAAGTAGAAAGACAAACCAGGTATCAGTTACTCTGTCATTGTGGGACACTGAAGTCTCTGAATACATCCTCTTAAAAATTTTTGAAATATATAAAGAACAAATGTTTGTATATGATGCCTGACAATGAGAAGCCCAAGCTTCTATAAAGAAAAATATGGCTATTTAATGAATGTTTAAAAGCTATTTCAATAAAAAATGTAATAGCATTATTTCACTCATCAAATAGCTAAAAAGTGTTAATGTTTTGTTTTTGGTATATACCAAAGAAGGATAACATCAGTTCAACCAGTATATTTGATATTCCATGCACAAGAGGCAGAAGGAAAATTATGCAGAGCCCAATGTCAATAAGCTTTTATTATACCAGGATATATAAGTCATACATACAAAGCAAGTTAAATATGAAAGCAAGGCAGAATACAATTACATGCTAAGACTGATTGGAACAAATAGGTGAGATGAACTTGAATTAACTTCCCCTTCTAGCTGCAGGGGCACTTCTGCATCACACATGATTTCTTCCCTACACATAAGTTACAGGAGATGGACCAGAATTGAACACCTAACCCAAAGAGTACCAATCCATAGTACAGCTTAGTCATGAGATTTCCCTTTAAGAATTTAAATTAAGAGATTCAGAGAGTGCAGTCCGATAATAATGGATGTTTGGTGAGTAAGGTCATATGAAGTTGGCAATGGAGTGAGCACTAGGGCAAGCCAAAGGAATGGCCAAGTTGTGGATGTGGAGGAGCAAGAACCATGGCTGAGCAGTCTGCAGAGAGACTAGAATAGATGCAAGAGAGAGTAGTAGAAATATTCCAAGGCTGAGAGAAAAACATATTTCTGCTTGACAATTTTCCAGCTATTGTATATGTAATGTAAATAATAGTCCACTGTATCTTTTTATTAACTCCTTTTTACTTGAGATGGGTTTAGGGGTTATTATTTTTTCCTTTATAATGACATGTACTCTAACTAGAACCATGGTTTAGATGACAAGTACTGTAGATGTTCAGCCAAGATAGAGATTACTCTGGGGTATAGCAGTCAAAAGAAGGCTTCATGGAGAGGAGGAAACTTAGGGTTCATCTTAAAGGACAAACACTAGATTAAGTGTTGCTTTGTGTTTTTATCAGTCATGATGATTGTTCTTCTATTTGCTTTCTATGTCAATTGATGAATCATCTAGTTTTTTGTGATGTCTCAAGGTTTCAGTCCCCTGTGTCTAGTCTCCTTTAGTTTTAAATGCTCTACTCCAGGCAAAGAACTACAGGTAAAAGTTACAGAGTTGCTATTTAAACTCCATGGAATTATCTTTATTTTCACCCCACCCTGGACTTCTCTTATGTGTTTATTTTGAGCCGCTAAGATGTAAAATCATTTAGGTGAGCACTAGCACTAAGTGAGAATCAGAACACTAGATTTTACTTCCAGCTTAGCTAGTTCCCTGCAGCCTCCCAGCACCTTGCCTTATTTGTGTGAATGAGTATTGAAGGTCTTAGTCCTTATTTCATATCAACGTATCATTAAAGAGATTAATGAGATCATGTTCATAAGAAGATTGTGGCAAAACATCAGAAATTGAAAATCCACCCAGCTATTGTTGCCATCATAATTATAGTAAGTAATAGAGAATCTAAAGAAAGAAATGGTTGTCTACTTTTTCTGTAATAAGAGGATTGGGAAGTGAAAAGGAGGGAGTAGAGAAATAGCCTCACTTTGATTGAGATGGCACCCAATTTTCTCTTAGAGGTAGGTGGAGATAAGAAGAGACTTAGAAGGAATGATTTCCTAGTCCTTTACACTGCACCACCACAGCCTTCTCACTGTCCCATTCAAGAAAGTGCCAGTGAAAACAGCTCTGTGCTTAACGAATGCTTTCCCATTTGTTGGGATCAATGGTGACATTTGGTGTAAGGGTAGTGCAGGCCAGGTTGCATAAGTGCTTTGCTGTGAAGGGATCCCAGAGTAGAAGGCCAAACTGAAAGCAACATGAGACAGAAACAGTATTAAAGTTGCAATGTCCAATGAAATGAGAGCCCCATTTTGCATGTTTTGGGGGGGTTCAGGTTATTGTGTAGGCAACATTCTGACATGCACTGGTAGAAATATAAAGCAAGACTGCATGAGGGATAATGTTCTCCGTAGAGAGAAAAACTAAGGGCCAGAAGGCAACCAGCTATCATAAAAGTAATTAATTGTTTTACTTTTTAATGGTCTGACAAGATTGTCTTTGAAAAAATGAATCATACAAATGGGACCATGATGTCAGACACATTGTCCATTGAGACTTAAGAGACTAGTTCCTGCTATAAATTATGATAATGAGTTAGTTTTTAAAATGTTTTATGAGGTTGAAAAGTGCAATGTCAAATTTTTCCCCCCCACTCTCTCGTTGTTTTGAATGCCTTTCAGAATACGGAGGGTAACATTTCCTTTCGCAAATTCCTTCCAAATTTACTGGCCATTGCTTTCCCAACCAGGTCATTCTCCAGGATGGTTTTAGTGCACAAATTTTATGACTCAGCTTAAAATGAACAAGACCCCATTGTTGGCTTCCTTGTTTTTTCACCAGAATTATTGACAAGATCTGCATAACTCTTGGAAAAGGTCTGTTGTCTAACCAAGCTACTATGGAAACCTGATCCAGGCCATTTAGAAACCTAATGCCTTTTCCTCTTGAGTTTGTGAAAAATTCTGAGGCTGGTCAAACTTCACTCAGAAAATATTCACCAGAGCAGAAGGGTACAGCTTGTTCACTACCCGGTGCTTTTCATCTTAGCTTTGCAAATAAACTCACTGGGCCGGGGTGAGGGCGGGCGGCACTGCCTGAGGGATCATTGTAAAATTCACGATTTCTCTTATTTTGCTCCTTATGTTCTGAGTGGGCAGGAGTAGAGAGAAGAAAGGAGTTGACTTATTCTCGTTTTTTTAAACACTCGCACAAATTGGTAGTTGGGGGGAAAATTCTAGATGCCTTTTCTACATCAGTAAATAGCTCCATATTAAAGACGGTTAAAACTTTACTTCACACTTCCAGGCCCTTAAGAGGAGCCCAGAAATGTAGTCTATACTCTGCTGTCCCACGAGAATTTTCCTCCTCCTACCTCATTCCTTTCAATATCCATTGAGCAGTGAAAGACTACTAGGGGAAGGTGAAGCTAGAGTCCATGGGTCACTGTGGGAGCCAACACCAGGAGTGCCCCAGCTGTGGTTGGTCAAGGACTTTCCTCAAAAAATTCCTCAGGCTATTTCCTTTCCTTGTCCATTGCTAAGTATCCTGAGGCCTTCAAAGGGTAGATGGAGGCTTCACGGCCAGTATCTTTAGGTATAAATCTCATCTCTGTGAAACAAGCCTTGCAAAATTTAAAATGTGGTTATTCATCATTTATGATTCATATATACTTAAACTTTACAATGACTCTGACCACAGTCAACTCTCCTGGAGTATGGGCCAAAGGAACAGAGCCTTGGGGACATTTCCTGTGAACATCGATAAAATTCCTCACTACATGGCAACTGGGGACTGGGCACTAACGAATAACAACAGTCTTCTTGGGATTTGATTCGCAGGTGCCCATGGTATGCTGGGCAGCACGCGGAACCCGGGGATAACGTAGCCTTTTCATATTCTCCTTTCATCCTCCTCAGAGGTGACGATATAATCACACCATTCTCTGGGGTCATTGGGATAACTCAATACACAGACTTTACCCCCAATTCTTGCCAGTATTTCCAACTCTCCTCCCGGTAGATCTTTTTCAGCTGGAAAAATCTGTGCTATTAAGGTTATGTTTTCCCCCACCCCTTTGCTCAGGTTATGCGGATCTTGTCAATAACGCTCCTATGAAATAAAGCAAGGGGAAGGGAGAAAGCAAAAGAGTTTGACCAGTCTAGTGCTGGATTACCCATCCTTAGTGAGTTCATTCCTAGCCCAGGGTACAGCTGAAGTTCGAGTGTGGTTTGGGCTCCCTCAGATTCCACTGGGGAGAGAGCAGTTTTCCCAGTTTCCTTTATAGAATAAAGATACTGGCACAAAAGACGTCAAGAAGATAGTCACATTCCTGGCACACTCAATTAGAGGTAGATTCTGAGACCAGGGAAAAGACTAGGATTACAAAACATTCAATTATTAATTGGTTCATTCTACAAATTTTATTGAGTACATACTCTGGGCCAGGCACTGTTCTAGATGCTTGGAATACATCACTGAACAAAAAAGACAAAAATTGCTGCCCTCAGGGAGCTTACATTCTAGTGGAAATAAAATCAACAGAAATAGAATAAGTTAACAATACTAGGAAAGGTTAAGGGGGATTGGGAATGATGAAAGGGTACAGTTCTGATTTTAAACAGTATTAGTTAACCACAGAGGCCAGGATCGATCTTACTGAGAATTTAAACTTGAGGGAAGAGTGAAGGTGAGGGAGTTTACCATGGGGATATCTGGAAGAAGAGCATCCAGATGAAAGGGAGAAGCTAGATGAAGGTCCTTAGGCAGGAGCATTTGAGGACAACAAAAGGCCCTATAGCTGGAGCAGAATGAACAAGGGAGAGAGGGACAGGAGAGGAGGTCAAAGGTAACGGGGTGGGACAAGGTTAGAGAGTCATAGGCCATTGTAAGGACTTGGGCTTTCAGTCTGTATGAGATGAGCAGCCACTAGTTTGAGCAGAGGAGGGGCATGATCAGACCATTTAAAAAGATCACTCTGGCTACTGCACTAAGAACAGACTGTAGGAGGATGAAGGATGAAGCAGAGACCAGTTACGGGGTAATCGTTGCAATAAGCAAAGTGAGAGATGATGGTGGCTCAGCCCAGAGCAGTAAGAATGGCGGAGGGAGGAGAGAGAGAGAGAGGGAGGGTGCTAGATATATGTTAAAGGCAAAGCCAAAAAGATTCCCTAATGGCTAGGTTTACTAGCTGAATGAGTGATCGAGTGAATGGCCTATAGTTCCGGGAGTAGGTACTATGACAAACTGAAGTAAAAGAAAAAATCTCAGTGCCCAGAAGAGCCGCCCTGTGACCTGGTTGGCCCTGAGGGAGCAAGAGCAGGAGCAGCAGTAGAAACAGCAACAACTCAAGTCTGGGCTGGCTCTGCTTGGTCCTGAACTTTTGGTTTGTCATTTTCATTTCTCTCATTGGCTACACAGCCCCAGACACCTTCAGCGAGATACTCCAAAATGATATTAAATCTACACTCCTCAGTTTATTCATGTATTTAGCACTGGATTTGTTCCAGTTACTGTGCCAGATGCTGAGGATGAGACTAGCCATCCACTCTGCACCTCATTGTATACCTATAAACTTGAAGTCACCTGAAATGGCTTCATAAATGGGGTGAAAGTGTAAATAGCATTAACACCTACCAGAAACAATACACCGTGGAATATTTCTCTAAATCAATCACTTCCATTTTTTTAAATAAAATGCTACTTTTAGAATAAAAAAATTGAGAGAGAGAGGAAGGTGGGGAGGGAGGCAGAGAGAGAGAAAAACATCAATGTGAGAGTGAAACATTGATTGGTTGCCTCCTGCACACACCCGACCAGGGATTGAACTGTGACCTTTCCGTCTACAGGATGATACTCCAACCAACTGAGCCATACTGGCCAGGGATTAACGGATGATCTTAACCTAGTAATTTTCCATACACTATGTGTCAATTAGATTTCAATCCTCTAATAACCGAGATTTAAAGCTGAGGAAACTGAGGCCCACAGGAGCTGTTACTTATTGAGGTGGGCCAAATGCATTGATAGGCTTCAATAAGGCTCATTCCCACAAGTATGGCGGCCTGCTTTCAGAAGAATGCTGAGGACAACGGTCTTCCAGGAACATCATCAGGGTCCATGCTGGGTCTAAGCCACTTAGCTTAGGGTTCTTGAGAAAAACCTTGAGACCAGAAAGGAAAAAAAATTCCTGAGCTTGAGATGAAAGTTAAAGGGGCCATGTGAGGGATTAATTACATACCTTTCAAGCGCCTTTGCTTCCAGCATCTGAGCCAAACAAAATAATTATTTTTGCCAGCCCCTTCACTTTGAATTTAGCCACTTGAGTATATTCTGTCTCCCAAGCTCAAGCAGTCCTCCTACCTGGTAAGAGAAGCAACCCTCCCGATAGAGCGTTTCTGATCAGCTGTGTTTGTGAGAGCTTCTCTGCCAGGGAATGGTGCAGGACCCTCACACCAGCTGCACTTGTCAGATTCCTCCTAGATTCTGCCCATGATGCCCAAGACAAAAAAAAAAAATACTTAAGTGATTTTTGGTGCCACATTAACCATAAGTCTCTACACTAGCTAACACATGCCATAATTTTTAAAGTTTTTTTGGGTAAAACTCATTGATTAAAAATATCAAACAAATAAAAAGGTGCAATAAATCTCCTACTGCCTTAAAGGGAATTTTAAGTAATAAAAGAGCATTCCTGGAGAAGGAGAAAGATAGTGCTTGGGAGGCCAATAGCCTGGTCCTTTTGGAGGTTGACCCTTGATTGACTTCTGTTGAATGGAGAGCAGATCACATGATGCCTGCATTACATCATAAGTGAACAGACCTGGGGAGAGCACTGGCTCAACCAGACAAGAAGCTAGAGACTTAGGTGTTATTGTCCTGGATTGAAAAGACTTTAAAACTTTGTGGGTAAACAGAGGTTGAGGTAGCTGAAGGAGGTGAAGCAGTCAACTCCAGGCTGGAGCTATCTCAGGGGATGATATGAACTGAAGTTACGTGGAAATCACAAATCAAGGAGAGGAGAAGAGGTCAAGTGTGGCAATGATGCAGTACTGGAATCAAGATCCTCCCAGCCCTGCCATTGAACTCCTGGCAGCTCTCTCCAGTTCTCGCCTACCAATATTCCTATTCTTGGATTTTTGTAAGATTCCTTCTAATTAAGGTAAATCTCCTTTACTTGAGATTTCTTGAATGGGCATCTGTTTTTATCAATCAGAGGAGGGAAAACTAAAACACACATTCATTCATTGACTCATTCATTCAAGCAATATTTATTTTCAAGCTCTGGGGATTCAGCAATAAACAAGACAAAAGGCCTCTGGTCTTATGGGGCTCACATTCTAATGGAAGGATAAAGACGCTAGACAAATAATCAAGTGAATGTATACTATATCAGGTGCGGGTAGGCACAATGGGAAAATGTGAGATATGGAGGTGGGAAGAAGAAATGACGGAAGTCCTCACTGACATAGAAGATGGGGGAGCTAGTCTCATAAATAAATGGGGAAACATTCCAGGCTGAGGGTAAAGGGAGGCATGCACATGGTGTGTCTGGCCATCAGCCAGGGAATCTGTATGGCTGGGCTCAGCAAGTGAGGGTGAAAGCAGCAGAAGATGAATCAGAGAGGACGCAAGAGGTTTCCAATTATTATTATTCATTCAGTATCTGTATTGAACTCTACTATGTGCCAGGTTTCCTGAAAGTGCTGGAATCAGGAATCAGAATACAAGTGTCTTTTGTCTGTAAAGACTCCAAACTTCACTCAGCCATCTGACACCAAAATAACCTGCAGCTTGTATTTTCCATACTCAGAAAATGAAGCCAATGTCATAGGAGAGGGGGAGCGATGGAGCAATTTGCTTAGGACCAAGTACATCACATGGAAAAAGACACAGAGTCGCAGGATTGAAACTAGACTTTAAAGTTTTACTTACCTACTTTGGCCCCTGCCTCTCTAAGGGAGTTCCCTCAAGATGCCCCAGAACTGCAGCCCTCTCTCCTGTGCTTTGAGGAGATCCAAATGAGGCATTTCATAGCTCCCTGTGGAAATGCCTTCTATAAATCCAACCACTGAACTTGTGCAATTCCACATGAAAACATAAAGGCTCTCCCTACAATGTGCTGCTACTACCAAAAATGTCACCAGGTGACCCAATTCCTTCATTCAAATGCTATTTTTAGTGACTGTCAAATGAAGGAAGAGTATCATTATGAAGGAGAGAACAAATCCCCTGCATATACCTCCTCTTTTCATCTGCACCACCCATGGAGGACAAGAGCGGCACTTGGCCAGTCTCTCTCTCTCAAGAAGATGAAATCTGACTAGATCCCAAAATAGTCATGTTTCAGCCAAGAGATGAATCTGCCTTTTCTCTTCCAGGGAAAATCAAAACTTTCCCCAAATTAAGTTCCTAAAAGCATAATTACTCTGCTAAATAATGGACTTGAATGTAATTTATCTTTCAGAGACAGAAATAACATTAATAACTATAATTTGGATACAAATGCTCCTCAGATTTACAATCAATCTAAGAGATTGTAGTTGTTTCTGTGTCTTCTATGAAAAGTCTGAATGCTGACCCATGACCCCTTCAAGAAAACGCAAGAAAATGAAGTATTATCCAATCTCCCACTCTGCTCTCTTGATGGACAAATCACTGGTCACCCTTGCCTCTGCTGTTCTGCTGTTATTGGCTGTGTGTGTATGTGTGTGTGTAGGATTTGGAGAATCTACATTAGAAATCTGCCTTCTGTGTGTCCCACTGAATTTTCATTTTCTAGTCTTTCATTCTTACATGCCAAGAAAGGCAAAAAGAAAGTTTGCTCAATTGTCAGAAACACAGATTCTTGACATCTGCTTGCTAGGGTACAAAAAAAAAAATGAAATTGCTCAGGAGAACACTCAGGATTTGATGAGGGCAGCTGGTTTCTTGGGATGAAGTGTAGTGCTAATGCAACCAGGACACTCCCTTATGGACCTCTTAGAGGTGCACACAGGTGAAACCTGGCTTCTGAGTCAATTTTCCACCACTTGAACCTCAACCAGTTGTCCTTTCAGTGTTCAATCTTGGCCACATCTAGGAAGCCACATGAAATGAGTATGGCTCCATAAAAATTACTACAGAGGAAATGGCTCAGAAGGCTGGCCCCGCCGATGAGAAATATCATCCATATGACAGTATATTGCCAACATTTTCTACTTATGCTAGTATAAGGCACTCAACACCTGTATTTATTTTTGCAGTATCGTTAGCTTCTTTATATACCCAGTAGAGCCTCCTTGTTAAGATCTTGAGCTCCAGAGTCAATTTTTAATACAAAATCCTCCTTTATCTCTTACTAGCTGTGTTATCTTGGACAAATTAATGAACCTCTGTAAGCCGCAACTTCTTCCCTGTTAAATAGAAGTTTAATGGTACCCAGCTCACTATTATGAGGATTCTATGAGATGATGCATATATAGTGCTTGGCATAATATCCCCCATAATAAGCATTCAGTAACCGATAGCTATTGTTATACAGTATTAATTGCTTCTACAGATAATAATAATGCCTACTGTATTAGGTTGTTAGAAGCATTAAATGATATAATCCCAGGTACAGAGCTTAGCACAATGATTAACTCATAGTAAGGGTTCAATAAATGTTAGCCATGATAACAGTGATAATTATGACAATATCTAGAGAGGTGAAATAACTGTCCCAAATTTATACAGTTGACTAGTGGATGAGTGGGGAATAGAAACTGAGTATAATGACAATTCTATACCATGTCTTTATGTTTAAGTATGATCTAAGAACTGATAATGAAAATTATCTTCCTGAATCTTAATTTCTTTCACTCAGCACCAGCAGACAACTTCTTAACATCTGAAAAGGTTGCTTTTCCTTACTTTGGAGAATCGAGGTATTTCTAGAACCACTTTTCAAGCAAAAGTCTGTTTTTGTCCCATCCTTCACATCATGAATTAACCATCTTTTTAACTTTCAATAAATTCATTGGTCATTTTTTATAGAGAGAATTTATCATTTCTGGAAAGCTATTGAGTACCAAAGCAGTAGAGAACAACAGAGCCAAATTGAACTCCAGGATCACTTACAAATAGCAGAGATTGTAGATTATAAATATGCCTGTATGAAATCCTCAGAGGCCAAGGGTCTGCCCTCCCCATTCATTTCTCAGGATATTGGTTTTAAAAATATCTTTGGGGATTTTGGAGGGAAGCCTGAAATAATTTCAAAGAACATTAACCTTAAACTGTTTCTTGGTATGCAAGTTTTCTAGAAGTTTAAATGTAATCAAAATCATTTTTTAAAGTTTAAATAAAGAGATGATAAAGCACAATTATTATAGTCAGTGGTAGAGAGTTATTGTTTTAAACTCACTAATGCATCATTGTAGTTGAGATGTAGAGATGGGAGAAGCACATTTCTTCAGTGATGTTAAAAGATTTTTTCTTTGACAAATGTCATTTGGAGTTTTAGATTTTATCAATTTCTTATATTTAATTATTACTTTGGATTCACAACAATTAATTATTACTTTGAATTCAGGACAACAAGCATTTTTCAAAGGCTATTCTACTTATACTAAGTTGGGTCTTATAGAGAGCAATAATAGATTTCATAGGCACTCATTCCTGGCCTACATGTCCCTGAAATATTATGGGAATAAACATATTTCTCATTTTGTTGCTTCTTTTTCTCTTCTCAGCAGAATCTTTTTATCATATTTCATGATAATGAAAATTATTCAAGGTATTATCTAGAATGAGAGAAGAGAATAATGGGAAGGGTTGAAAGAAAACACAAGATGAGCAATATTAGATACCAGTGAAGTAGGTAGCCTGATGGTCATTTCTTATCATGATTAGATGTCAGTGGAGGCCAAAATGAAACCCATCCTTCTTGTACAGAATGAACTCCACATCATCCAAACTTTCCTGGAGTTGGGGTAGAGGAGGAAAGAGGGGGTGGCACCCCTGACTCTTGATTCCTGCTTCCAGCGAAATAGTTTATAGATCAGCTGGCCACCCAGGTGTGCAGTCTTGTTTTCATGGTACTTTCAAACATGTGAAACTCAACTCCTTACACTGCTTACCACAAAGCAAGTAAAACAACCGTAAGTCCTCACTCGAGACCTTTGTGTGTAGAGCAGACTTTATGTAAATACTAGGGGCCCAGTGCACAAAATTTGTGCACTGGGGGAGGAGGGTTTCTCAGCCCAGCCTGCCCCCTCTCACATATTGGGAGCCCTCAGAAGGTGTCCTACTAATGGCTTAGACCCGCTCCCTGCTCCCCTTGGAGAGTGGGCCTAAGCCACAGTCTGACCTCCCTTTGTGGGAGGCGACCAAGCTAATCAGTGGAAGCCACCAGCCCCATCACCCCGCTGCTGCAGCCACTGCCAGTCACTGCAACCACCAAGGTATTTTCATCAACACAGACTCCAGTCCCTTCACCATGAAAAAAATGACAACTTTCTTTAGGCATTTTCAAGATGTGTCTTTCATAGGATATGACATTTCTTTCTCTCTCTCTTTCTTCTTTCTTTCTTTCTTTCTTTCTTTCTTTCTTTCTTTCTTTCTTTCTTTCTTTCTTTCTTTCTTTCTCCTAACCTGAGGATACATTTCCATTGATTTTCAGAGAATTGGGAAGAGAAGGGAAAAAAAGAGAGAAACATCAAAGTGAGAGGAACACTTTGATTGGTTGTCTCCTGCATATGCCCTGACCTGGGCCCCAGCCAGGGAGGAGCCTGCAACCTAGGTACATGCCCTTGTCAGAACTGAACCCAGACCCTGCAGTTAGCAGCCTGAGGTATTATGCACTGAGCCAAACTGGCTAGGGCAGGATATGACATTTATTAGCCCTCCAGCAGTAAACTTTCATTTTTTTTCTCCAGGAGTGTAGTGGGAAAACCCTAGATTACCTTTTTGGATTCTTATTACCCAAGCTACTAAGAATATTACCAGTGGCATAGAGGGAGCTTAGCCAATGAGCGGTAAGAAAAGGTGTTTCCTCTATAGTTCACTCTAATCACTGACTCCACCCCTGCCCAGGCCTGTAAGCTCTGGCTGAGACTGCAGGCCTGGGCAGAAGACCCCCCAAGCTCCTCCAATCACTGGCTTCACAGAGCCCAGGCACCTGTGATCACCACCTCTGATCTTGCCCCCTGCCATTTTCAGTTCTGCCCTTGCCCCACTGGTAGCCTCTGGCCAAGGCTCCACCCCTGCCCAGGCCCTAAGATCATGGGCTCCACCCCTGCCCCACTGTAGCCTCTGGCCAAGGCTATAGGCCTGGGCAGGTGACCCCCAGACCCCTACTTTGCCGGCTCCACTGGTGCCCAGACCCCTGCGATCGCAGGCTCTGCCCCTGCCCCTCCAATAGCTGGCTCTGCTGAGCCCAGGCCCCTGCAATCTCCGGTCTTGCCCCTGCCCAGGCCTGAGGCCTCTGGCCCAGGCCTTATGCCTTGATAGGGCACCCTCATACCCCTCCGATCACCAGCTCTGCCCTTGCTCATGCCTGAGGCCTCTGGCGAAGGCCTCTGGCCTGGGCAGGGGACCCCCAGCCCCCTCTGCTCACCAGTTCTGCCCCTCAGGGCCCCTGCCTCCCCTGCCACCTGCCTGGCTAACAGGCCTGACCATTTCAGTGGTGGGGCTGAGCCAGACTGGGTGCCACCATCTTGTAGCTATGGGCACCGCCATCTTGTGGCTATGGGGGTGGCCATCTTTTTGATGGAGTGATGCCTAATTTGCATATTACTCTTTTATTAGATAGGATGTGGAGATGGAGAATTTTTTAAACCTGATGTATAACTTAAAACTAAATTTAATATGCTCCTGCCTCTTGTTATATTGTTCAGCCCTCACACTCCACCCTTTCTCTCCACTCTTAAGGGCTAATTTCTTCCATTTTCTTAGGCATATCTGTTCATTTTTCTTTGCGCTGCCTTATTCTTTCAGATGCTTTTAAGTCCACACAAGAGAACCAGATCTGGAGAGATATTTAAGGTACTGAGTAATTCCAGAGAAGATTATTATGAACCTTCCCTGGAGGCCTGGGCACAGGCATAGCTGACCTCAGAGCTATCATGGAGAAAGACCCCTGTCATTGCTGCCTGGCCTTCTTCTTTGGAAAAAGTACCCAGCACGTTCCTAGGAGTATGGATCAGAAATAAACAGTGTACTGTGGACACATGAAAACAGCATTCTTTAAACATGTTCAATCCTCAAATTAGAGATCCCCAGGACACACAAGAGTGGAACAAGTGTGAGGGGCCAGGAGTTTAAATCAGCACAAAGGAAGCCCTTTCTCTTCTCTTACAAGTGCTGTGCAGGTGCAACAGAAAAGCATTCAATTGGGGACAGCCAGAGACATGCAAAATAAGAGTCTAAGACAGGAGACTCTGGTACTTGGGACTGGAAAGAAGGCCAGCAGTCAATGGGCAGATTGTGCTGGCTTCTTATCAGGCCCCACACGCTAAATAGTGCAGGACTTGTCCAATATGCAGATGGGAAAAGAGCAGATTCCTGTTTTCTACTAATGGCCTCATAACTACTGTCAAGTGAGAAGCAATAGCAACAGGCAGACAGTGGAGAATTATTTAGAACAAGAGGGTTGGCAGGGCTCATTTCAGCCTAGGCATCACGCAACTAGCCCATACAGCAGCGTGCCGGGCGCAGCCTTGTCCAACAGAACCCCAGCGCTGGCCAGCCTCGGGACTCCGATGTGGCAGGTAGTCTTTATCAGATGCAGCAGGATGTGCTTCCCAAATGTTCACAGGAGTGAGGAATGCGACTACTCACAGAAGTTGGAAAAGTTGGTTTGCGCTCTCCTCCTTTATGTCAAAAATACAGTGGATTAGTAATACTTTACTCCACAATATAGTGTGTATTTTTTAATATAAAATTATTTAAGTTACAAGCTAAATTGTTTTGTATGTTCCTAACTGCCAAATCTTTGGGGGGAAATGTATATTGCAGGAAGATGGACATGTTTATCCCTTGACTACCAGGACCGGCACATGGCTATATTTTCCCTGGGTGGGGAAGGTATGTGTTCTGGTTTGGGAAACAGAGCATAGTGGGAATGAGTGGCGATGCCAAAAGAAGTGTTTGCATATGTTGGAGAGGCTGCAGTTGTTTAACAAGACATCATTTCGGCACTGCCACCACCACCCCTGTTCCTCCTTTCCTTCCTGTGCCCTCATTCGGCTTTCACTTCCTGCCAATTCTCAGTCATTTAGAATGATAAACAACCACAGAGCCACCTCCTAATAGATTGAAAAGCTGGGGGTTATTTAAACCCACTTGCCTCGGTCTTTCACAGACAGAAGCCACACAGCCCCTGTTCTCTCTGGATAGACCTATAAGAGATTTCCTGAAACAGAGATGATCAAAGGTGTTTGAGCATTAACTTCTTCCTCTTTCACTTTGGAGTGGAAATAACAGGCAAGGAGGAGGAGGAGGAGGAGGAGGAGGGGAAGGAAGACTAACATCCATCTTTCCTAAAATAGGATAGAAACTGGGAAGAAAGTGAAATAAAAGAACCAACATTCTAATCCCTTCCCAACTTCATAATATGACCACCTTGGCACACATAGTCCATGTGAGAGAGACACGGGAGACTACATTACATCAAAAAAGACAGGTTTCTAGAGTAAGACAGAATGTGGAGACAAGTATACAGGGAAAATCCTAGCCTGTTCTGAAATTAACCTGGATAATTCACATACAAGTGGGATGTCGCCTGTGTGGCCCAGATAATTCCATAATGTCCCACAGCAACTGAGTGTTAACCCACGTGAAGAATGTGTATACAGCTGTTTGAGACATACCATGGCCAGAAGAATAATTAGCCAATTCCTTGGAAAACTTGGTTGCAGAAGAAAAGGATCATGTATGTGTTTCTCCATCCATTACGCTCCCCTCTCCTCGGGAATGTCACTTGAGCCACTCAGCAGAATCTGGGAGGCATTCCACCCAGAGACCACAGGCATCTTTTCCTGTGGGAGATATCCCGAGGAGGTCACAGCACCTGCCAAAGCTGAGGGGAAAGGGCTACCCTTTAACCCAGAGGTTTGCCTGCCCCTGAGTGCTGAGAGACTTGCTCTTCTAAATGAAGCAAGAGATTTCATGGCGCAGGGTGGGATTACTTCAATTCAAAATGCAGACCAACAAGGATAGAGGAATGCTGTCATGGACAGCTGGCTTACCAAAATCCATTTTTAAAAAAAATGAGAACTGGGTGATCAAACTTGAAATTGCTTTTGAAACTTCAGCCTTAAAACCAAAGGAAAGAGAGATCACACCGTGTTTTGGCATTTGCCAATGGGATGTGTGTTATCAGGAACTGGGGCATACAGGAGGCTGGGTAGAACCTCCTAACACTTAACATGGTAAAGCTAGCTTTACCAGCACTCACCCAAAATGTAGCCAACCAGCTATCAACTTCCCCTTCTCATTTTTACTTCTTGAACACCAAGCTTTTACTCTCAGAGACAATTGCCAAGGTACCAAAGTTGAGATTCTATTGGCCTAATTTGACCTTATACCCAGTAAAACTCTGGGCTGGAAACCTAGGGTTGTGGATCAAGATGGCGAGAGACATTGTGAGAGCAACACTGTTCTGAGTGTGCATGCAAAAGGTGTGCCAGCCCAGCAGGCCCGTGAGTAGAAACTGGTCATAGAGTCTTAAAGCCACTGGCTGCACCAGGGAGAGAAGACTGGGCTGCCTGCTCCCTCTCTTTGCGCAGCTCCAGCTTGCTTCCTCTCAGATGGGGCTGGGGCATGGTTGCTAACGGAAGAGTCTGCCTGCGCACCTGGGCGCTTTTGCAGCCTCCAGCCCAGCTTCCTGATGAACAAATTCCCACTGGTTTGTTAATGATTCAGTGTGAGGTTTGTTGTCTTCTCCCAGGAGACAAGGGCAAGGAATCTCTAGTGATGGAATTTCACAGATGCTGTTGAGCCTGGAAGGGAGTGTTGGCTGAGAATAAGGCCTTTTCACCTCCTCTGGGTCCCCACCACCTCGTCTGACAGCTTTCATGAGGAGGTGTGCCCACACTCAGCTCCACACCCTCTGTTCTGATGTAGGATTGGGAATCTGTTTCCCCGACCCCAGAGGAAGCCAGTCTTGCCTGGTGTGTTTGTGTTCAGTATGGGGAAAAGAAAGTAGTGCCTTTTCTGGAGCCACTCACCCGTCCTGGGAGACTAGGATGTCTATGCAAAGGTAAAAAGTTACATAAGGAAAGATAGACTTGCTTTAGTCCTGGATCTGGCTGTGTGGGGCCTGCAGTGCCACGTGGGGTATTAAAAAATAATGTGGGGATTAATGCCATCTCTTCCCTGTTTGTTCTTCTGAGTCATGCTCCAGTTTAAGCAGCAAAAAAGTAGGTGACCTTTCTCTTCATGATAACTTAAAGAGCAGCTGATGCCAATGGAAATTTTTGCAAACACTGATAACCTGCAGGGGAAAGGCACATGTTAGTTTCTCCCCTCATATAAAAAGAGGTGATCATTCTTGTCCCATAGGAATCTTCTAAAAATGTGTGGAAGATGATGTGGTTAATCGTTGGGTGATATCTGGGCTAAATGCTAAAGAAATATGCAGTTAATTCCCGATCTGAATTGTCTTACTAGTATTATGCATCTCTTCCCCAGGGCAGGTCCATGATGCTGTGTACTAGGATGTGTTAGGAAAGGGCAGCAAGACTGGGTCTCATGATCTATTTAGTTACTTTTTCAAGTAACTAAAGAGATGGCTAATGAATGACATAAGAATAAGGACTATAAAGGAATGTCCTGTACAGAAGACAGGAACTCATTAATCTCTGTTGAGGCTGGAGAAAGAGGAAAAAAGAAATTTGTACTAAAGCAGAAGAGATACAGTTAGAAGGAAGAACTTGCTGATAAGGAGCATTTTAAGGTGCTGAAAAGGGCAAGTAAAACCATAACCTTGACTTTGGCCAAAATAGAAAGCAATGAAATGAGCCAAATTCCCTACAAGGAAAGAGTCTATATTATCTGAATTAGTTAGGTTTGCCTTCTGGTATGAGCAGGCTTAATTTCCCCACAACCAACACTCTAACCTGTGCTGGCAATTTTAGGGTCCCTTCCTAGAAAAGTTGCTTTTGGAAACTGAAGTCTTTCTCATCACTGTAACAGTGAGTTTACTGATCATTTAAGGAGGATAATAGATTTTTTTTAACTTGGGAGGGGTCCTTCCTTCCTTCCTTCTTTCCTTCTGACTTTCCTTCTTTATTTCATCCCCTTCCTCTTTTTATTCCCTTCTTCCTTCCTTTCTTTTTTTCTTCTAAGCCATGCTCACTGCACCTTCCAGAGCCATGGTTTAAAAAATTAGATTGCTTCTAGAATTTATATATATATATATATATATATATATATATATATATATATATATCTAAGTGACCGACTGGCTGGTAGCTATGATGCCCACTGACAATCAGGGGGCAGACACTCAAGTAGGAACCAAAACCACAGGCATGGAAACATGGAACAGACTGATGAATCTCAGAGAGAAGGGGGAAGGGGAGAGGGCGGGAAGAAATCAACTAAAGATCTTATATGCATACTAGTGGCCCAGTGCATGAATTCATGCACTAGTGGGGTCCCTTGGCCTGGCCTATGGGGATCGGGATGAAACCAGCTCTCTGACATCCCCGAGGGGTCCTGGATTGCAAGAGGGTGCAGGCCAAGCTGAGGGACCCCACCGGTGCATGAATCTATGCACCAGGCCTCTAGTCCTAAATAATAAAAACCTAATATGCTAAGTGTCCAGTTGTCCAGTCATCTGTTCAACCAATCAAAACATAATATGCTAATGATATGTTAAGGCCACTTAACCGCTCACTATGATGTGCACTGACCACCAGGGGCAGACAGTTGACTGGTCAACCAATCACTATGACATTCACTGACCACCAGGGGGCAGATGCTCCGACCAGGAGGTTAGCTTGGGTTCTGGCCAATTGGGACTGAGCAAGACCAGCCAGACATACCCTGGAGCCCACCCACAATCCCTTCCCAGCTGGCCAAACTGCTATGTCCCTCTCAAGCCCTGATCATGCAAATATGGGGTCCCTCAGCCTGGTCAGCACCCTCTCGCAATCCAAGACACCTCAGGGGATGTCAGAGAGCCGGTTTCAGTCTGATCCCACAGGCCAGGCCGAGGGACCCCACTGGTCTATGAATTTGTGCACTGGGCCTCTAGTCTATAATAAAAAGCTTGGCTGAAAATCACTCTTGGGAGGTCCAGGAAAGCCAGAACAGAAGTTCAGATTTATTTGTTCAACAAATATTTATTGAGTAGCTACTAGTACTATGTGTCATTCTCCAGAGATGAAATCTATTGACAATCTCTAAACTGAGAGATAGTCTTGCACATCTGACCTATAGGCTTAATTGAAGATTAGAAGATGGACTAAAAGACCTTGTGCTATTTCCAAACCCTGTGTTCATACTCAGTGATTATTGCTACCAAAAAAAAGGGGCGGGGGGGCTAGCCAGAAATATTTTACAAATGTTGCATACATCCCAGTGGCCTTACTGGCTTGCCTGGGAATGTCACTACGATTGTGTGTGGTAATTAGTTTCCTCTTTTCCAGCCAAAGACCCTTTCAGCATGGCAGTCAGGACCTTTTAGATTCTTTCTGAGCAACCAGTTTCTAGATCATTGAATTCGATCATTCCTATGTGCAAACTTTTCCCAATAATGAGCTCATCATCTTATCAGGTGAAAATACAGCAGCAAATTAATATGTGGAGATGAAAATAAGTTACTATTTTCTGAATAATAAGCCCTGAGTCTCACATTAGAGTTGAATACACAGTGCAAGCCCAAAATTTAATTTTTTCATGAGAATTGACAGACTTTACTTCAAACCAACTGTACTTCATTAAAACTCTGATAAGAGTCTGCAGAGCAGCACAGAAATATTGCAGCTGTGGGCTCTCAGAGGGAAGGAAAGAATCCTCATATTGTTCAAGTATGACACAATGAGTTTGTAATGGAGTCACTCCATCCCAGATATATTCGGATTCAATGCATTAATTCTCCTCGCCAGCCACCGGGTTCACTTAGTGGTGAAAGGGAGGCAACTACCAATTCTCTTACTTTCTTTAGGCTGTACGGGAATTGAGCAACCACGTTTGGGGTTGGGGAAGATGCATAAGAAAGATAAATAACCTCTGAATAAGAGTCTTATAACAGGACCAACAACAGTTTGGGCAGGTCATGTCCAGAGGTGGAGGTCGTGGCCAACCTTTGTGATTGCGTTAGTGGCCCTGCCTCTGGCCTAGGGAGTGAGGGCCACCCTGAGAGCACATCCTGCAGGAAGCCTTCTCTAATTCCTCACACTAAGTTAGCGACATCTCTGTGCTCCCAGGTATCTTGTATGCACTCCTTTATAGTTCTCATCACCTTCTATTGAATTGTCTACTTTTTCACATCTGTTGCACTATGGACTTTAGAGTAAGGTCATTTGGCTCTGTTGCTAATTAGCTGTGTGACCTTGGGCAAGTTCATAGCCTCTCTGAGATATTAGTGATAATAATGCTTACAAGGGTTGATGTGGACACTGACATAACTAATGATGATCACTATCATTATCAATAATATCATCTTTCTCCCTTGATCCTAAGTTTCTCATATTCAGGGTTTATATACTAAGAGCTCAGCAGATAGGATGCTCTCAATAAAAATCTGTTCAATGAATTTCAAAATAGTAGCTTCCAGCATCTAGTAAGAAGCTAGATGTGCCTCTCATGGGATGGCAATTTAGCCTTGAGAAAGGTCCCTGGTAAAGAGCCCAGCATAATGGGTGTAGAGAATGAAGCCGTGAGAAACTGTACCCTTGTCCATCAGCGCTGCCTTTCTCGGGCCTTCAGGAGCAGTGGGGATTCTCAGGCTCCCTGGGCTGTCCACACCAGGCCTGTGTGTGGTGAGTGCTCTTAGTGAGAGTTATTAGAAACTAAAGAGTACTTCTGAGAGAGGAGTGCTCTGTAGGAAGCCAGGTTACTGTGCATCTGAGATGTAAGGGTGTGGCCATGTCTAAGAAGAAGAATATGGACTCAAGCTCCTTTGCAGCACTTTGAGTACAGGGAACCACTGTTGTTGGGGAGGGAGGGAGGAAAGGAGGGAGGGAGAGAGAGATCTGAGGAAGAAAAGAGAAAATCATGGCATTTCTCACCAAATTGTTTCTACAATATCGCCTTTCTTGAAATTAGCATAGCAAGTGAAATTAAGATGTGGCTACTGGTGTGGAAATATTTCAGACAACAGTATTTCCACCAGTTCCTCAGAAATGTCATTTGAGAAAGAGAATGCCTAAAACCTGGTAATATAAATACTGCTCTCGGCAACCTTTCATCAAGGAATGAGACTAGCTCAGCCCTGGCACAGTGAACTTCAGAATTACAGCAGGAGACAGTCGTGTGACATGGTAGCAAAAATACAACTAAGGTAAGGTGACCAGACGTCCCACTTTTGGTGGGACAGCCCCAATTTTTAACAATTTGTCCCACATCCTGCCACGTTTTAAAAAAGTCCCGATTTTTTGAAAGAGACGTATGTACTACTCTTTGTAATATTTTAAATAATAATAATAATAATAAAAAGAATACCCCCACCAAGTCAATGGTGTCCCGCTTTACCAATGTTAAAATCTGGTCACCTAAAGCTAAGGAGAAGCTCTCATTAGTGAGCAGGGAGCAGAGGGGGAGTTAGGAATCTGGGCCCTAGTCCAGGATCTGCTACCAACTAATGCTTGACCTTGGGCAAGTACCTCATTTCCTCAGGCCTCGGTTTTTATATCTGGATCACCTCCAGCTCTAACATTCTAACTTATTAAAGCACAGGGGTGTGTACAAATGAAATAGCAAATAAGCCATAGCTATACTCTTTACCTTTACCTGCATTACTTCATGTTTATTAATGTCTGGACAATTATTTAAATGGGTTATAGCTTAATTCTCTTTTTAAAAAGTTTCCCTCAATAAAAATTGCTGCATCATAAAAAACATAGATCCCCAGCTCATGGCATTCAAGTAATCATTGCTACACTGAATTCTTTTGTCCACTTGTTTAATGAGCACCTTTAGCACCTGGTGCCCAGTGCTGGCCGAGGGAAGAGAACAATAAGACCGCTCGCTACATGTAAAAGGCCACCACAAATGACAGGCCAATGAAACACCTGAGTAGAATCCTGGACTCTGTCTGAGGCTCTGACCCACATGTCCATTGTGAAGGGCACATTTTCATGCCCATTTCTGCTCAAGGCAGCTCGTCCTGGGTGTGTCTACCTGCAGCATCATAGAAAATGCTTTCTTCAATACTGTGTCATCCACATTTGTATCAACTAACCTGAATCATGGCTGGCATAACGTTTTATTGCCTTTGTCCAAGAAATAATGCAAATGTAAAGGGCAAGTTCCCACCCAAAGTCTGAAAAGACAGAGTCTGGCATCCTGATAACTACAGGGAATGATGGGCATCCCTTGTGTTGGGGTCACCCACTGAGTTCCATCTCCTGAGAAGTGGCGATGACTAGAGCTTGGGCACGGAGGGTGTCCACTGCACGTTTTACTGTAAACATTTCTCTGGTTCCTGAAGCTGCCATCAGGCTTCCTAGTCTCTGGGTAGTGCAGACTTGAGGGCACCAAAACCAAATGAGGAAATGATCGCCAGAGTGAGTGCAACAGGCAAGGATGGAAGTGATCGCCAGAGTGAGTGCAATAGGCAAGGATGCTGTGCACGTCCAAGGCTTATAAACATTCAACAGGAGTTTTTAAAAAATGGCTTCCAACTCAAACCTTCAAGTCACTAACCTGATTGTGTGTGTGTGTGCATGTGTGTGTGTGTGAAAGAGAGAGAGAGAGAGAGAGGTGTTTTCTCTATTCTCCTTTCCTAAGGATTAGGGTGCCCTGTGGTTGGCCCCAACTGAGGGTCAGATATGACTGTTGGGAGACATTTGGCAAATAGCAACCCAAGCATCAGTAGTCCTGGTTTACAAGAGTCCTCAGGAACCTCCTAGACTGAGTCCTCTAGAAAACTGGGTAGGGATTTAGAGAAAAGAGATATATCAAATACTAAATTGCAAGAGCTGTGCAGTCCCCAGGAGAAAATTTATCCTTAGGGGAAGAAAAAGTCTGGCACAGCAATCTGGGCTTGGCAGTAGGACTTCAGGATCAAAAGGAGTAATGACTCTTGGTTCAGCACAGAGGCTGTTATTTGGAGGCACCCTGACCCAATTATCTTGGAGCTGTATGCTTGCCCTAGAGAGAAGGATAAATACAACTGGAAAAGCAGCACCACCGAACTCTGCCATAGCATGGAGTCTAAGCAACTCTACTGCAGGTTGAGGCCTCTCCCCAACAAAGCACAACACAAGGAAGAACACCCTATCCTTTCTGTGCGTCAGGGTGCTAGGTGGCCCAGGCACTTGGCAAGGATCAACAAAAAAAGAAAGAGTTACTGTGCTGGATGCCATGAGGAGCTGTGGTGGCTCTGCACAACGTGAGCAGGGAAGGGTCCATCTGAAAGCCACAGGATTCGTGAGGAGGTATTTTGGTGCATCCACAGAAAATGGGAAATTATAGAACTCACAAACCAAAGGCAAAGTAAGAAAGACCTCAGACCCTTTGGGGTGTAGATGTTGCCCTCCACCACCAGGCAAGCAGTGCAGATGAGAGGGAAAGTGCTGGCCAACCTGATAGAAATGTAAATGGGTGGTGGAGGGAGGGGGTGGTGAGTGTCATTATGGCCTTGGGACTAGCTGCAACTGTGGAACTGCATCTTATTTCACTAACAATCTTGCCTTAGATCCTTATGGAAATTTCAACCGCCATCACCTTGAGGAAGACTCTGTGACTGGTTAGACTCAGACCTCCTCCATCAGAGAAAAGTGAGGGCACCTTGTTCTGAGAGAATTAGAGGCTTCCAAGTAGACTAAGTGAGCCGGGCACAAGCAGGCTGCTCGATGCACGGGGTGGGCTACGTAGGCCGGTTCTCATCCACCACTTCAGATCTCTCAGCTTCACTTGTCTCTTGTTCCAGCTGTCACTGCAGCAAGCAGCTTCACCAAGACACACCTGACAGCGCTTTGCCTCACACCCACGCTGTGTGCTACTAGCCTGTTACTCTGAGATTTCTTTAATAAACATAGAAATTTATAGCAACCCTAACTCATGTACATCCTGGGTGTGCAGGAGAATTAATCTGTAGAGTGAAACTTTGACCAATAGGATATGGGAGCAGGGGATAAACGCTTCCACTTTTCTTCCCAAGACGGGCATTTCTGAGACACTGTTCGCATGAGTTCATGGAAGATGCTTCTGTGACACCAAACTACTCAGTGATGGCAGTTCCGTACGCTTCCTTGTATTGGTTGTACCTCCTTTCCTATCTCTCTCTCCTTGTCCTTTATTCTGGATCCTTGGTGTACCCACCCCTCTTTAAATAGTAGTATATAAACCCCTGTCTCAGGCTCTGTACTCTAATAAAGTCAGGCTAATAAAGGGGGTATCTCTGAAGATAGAAAAATAGATAAATGGGAAAAAAAATGAAAAATTCCCCTCCTCTGAGGAAAGATCAATCAAAGTTTAAGTCTAATAACAGGTGAACAGCCCATGGTACAAAGTGTCCTCTATGGAGATAAGATTTGGGCTTCAGTACTGGGTATCAAGTAGCAAGGACTACGGGAGAGTAGTTCTTAAATTGCCACAGGATAGCTCCACTAGAGTTTCAGAAAATTTTACATAGAATTCAAGAGCAGCAAACACTAGTGTCAAGATTTGGGTTGGCCTAGGATAACCTTGTAAGGTGAAGGTAATCTTTAATGCCTTTCCAGATATCCACTCACCCGACCCCCACAAGACATCCAGTACTTAAATCATCTCTTCCTTCCCTTTTATCCCAACCCTTTTAGCTACACATTATTTGAAAACGGTCACTTACGGTTTGCAATTAAGTGTTAGTGACTGATTGACTTTAACCTGAGAGTCCTCCAAGAATCCCAGGAGGCTTTTGTAGACTAATCCCTAACTCAACAATCATATTTTTAGTGGAATTTCTGCCGTCAACCATTGACTGGCAGAGATAGATTTAAGGGTTTTTATTTAAAAATCACATACCCAAGTCTTACATTTCACTTATGTCTAGGACTTAGTCCAAGCTATTTTATTTTTGTGTCTTTTCAGGAAATGATCTTTAACTATGAGAAGAAAGGGCAAGAAAAAACAACCACCAGTAGGGGGCTGAGGGCATGTGCTGGGGGAGGGTGGGAGTGGCCAAGGAGAGGTCAATGGGGGGGGGGGGGGGGGAGACATATGTAGTACTTTAAACAATAAGGAATTTAAATAAATTTTTAAAAAGAAAGAAAAAAACAACAACACCTGACTCAGTTTTCCCTCCACCACATTATTATAAAAATTTCAACAATAGTTGAAAATCCGAATAATTTTACATGAACACCCTTTTACCTATCATCTAGCTTTTTTAATTAATAGTTTACTATACTTTCCTTATCACATAGCTACATATCTCTCCACTCCTCTGTCTACCTAGTAATCCATCTTATTTTTTGATGCATTTCAAAGTAAATTGCAGGTTTCACTACTCTTCCCCCTAAATACTTCCCTGGCTTGATTTTCCTCTCAGGTAGTCTGCATGTAAAGACAAACAAAAATAAAAAAAAATTCAGCAACTGCTGCTTAAAAAAATCATTCATTTCATTGGAAATTAAGGCAAAGTGAAACACACGGATGGAACGAATTCAGTTCCTCCTTCTATTGTCTAGAATGTCAAGGAAGTGACTAAAGTTGTGCATATTTGTTTCCGGAAAACTAAATTCCTGACTTGTCGTCTTCATAGTAAGAAAGAGCCATCAAACATATTGGTTTTTATGTAGCCACATATTATAGTAAAACCAGCTCTCAGCTGTTTATTTTAAATACTCAAATCATTTCGCAGGGCTTTCATATATATCGGTAAAAGTCTCTGAAGCTATAAATCTTACCTCGAACTAAGTACAAAGTTTGCATCAGACCAACATAAGCTGTCTGATTGCATTCCTGACCCAGACAGAGAAATTGCCCCATCTCAGTCCTTTCTAAATTCATATCTCCCTGGCACAGCGCCAGCCACTGGTCTTGTGGCTTCTCCACCAAGTGGCCTTGACAATTTCAGCCCCAGGCTCTCTCCATGCCCACCCAACTCAGGTCTGTTCACTCTCACACAGTTGAGCACTGAACTGTTTAATTATTTTGTATAGAACAGTGCTGTCACCCTTCTGGCGTCCTTGGAAGGTAAGCCTGTCTTCTGAGTCTTCTACCTTCAGTGGTAGGTACACACCTGCAGCTCTACAGATCTTAAACCCTCTCTCTCTCTCTCTCTCTCTCTCTCTCTATATATATATATATATATATATATATACACACACACACACACACACACACACACTTTCTTATTTAAATTTAATGTATAGTAGAAGACTGGTAAATTTGCTCCCCACAAAACTGGCTCTGGCTACTTCTAAAGTGCTTCTCCCAGGACATGTGATGGCGGCAGTTCCTGTCAGCCAGGATGCTTTCCAACAAGTCCAAAGTCCTCATCACGAGCAGGGACTTAGAGACAGGGCTTTGCTGTGTGAGAGCAGAATTCAGAAATGCTCTGCTTTTCTTGGGGAAAAGAGACCCAGGGCTTTTCTTTCCAATACCCATTTGCACTGACCTCTTTTCCTAGCTTCTCAGGGAAAGGATCTAGGACTCAGGAAGCCTGGGGTCAGGGGCAGGGAAGGCTCGCTTAGCTGAAGAGGGGGCTTAGGCAAGTCTGACGCTGAGGGGTCCAAAAGCCACGAAGGAGCTTCCATCACTGTTTCTTGTGGTTTTACAAACCTAGATCCTTGTCTGACTCTGGATCATGCCACAGCGAAGTGCTTAGGTGTAGGCGGTAGGTCGGTTATATACACTGAGTCAAGCTACTAGTATTCCCTCAGGTGAACACATTCTGGCAGCTAGCAGGACATAGCAGGACATAACCCTAATTTCCTAAATTGTTTATGTCAGCTTCCAGAAGGTCCATTCTCTTCTGAGAATGTCGTTCATGGCCGTATGCTGGTCCTCATATGGAACACCTTGTGGGTGTTTAGCTAAATAATAAATAGACTCTTATGCTGTAAAAATGAGAATAGATTCAAGCAATAGATGAATGTGCCTTTCTTTCTTCTAAATTTCCCCAGAGAAACTTCCTTCTCATTGTGAATTTTGTATAATAAAGAAATCATCTACAAATGAACTGGGAATATTGAAAACAATTTCATTGAGGTCTGATGATAGGTGACAACAGATGGGTCTCCTGGACTGTTCCTGACCTGAGCTGGACTTAATTCCAGAACCCTGGTGGGCTACAAACTGACCCTCTCTTCATTAGCCTTATTTTTACTGTGGATTTTGTAGTGGTTTCGGTGAAGAACAGACGGGAAGGAATCTTCAGGGGCTTATCATCAAAGTTGGATATAGAAGCAGAGATATAAGGCACAGCAAGGAGCCAATTGTCTAGAGATGAGTCCCTCAGCTTCCAGTTTTGTATTTCTTCCTCCCTCATTCTGCGAGATCACTGCCTTCAATATTCCTCAGGACTGCCTTCCCAGGCGGGCTCTGGGAAACAAAAGAGCATGGAGAACAAATTGACGTGTGCTGGGGCAGCTTTACAGTGATCTTGGCAAAGACATGCCATCTGACATCCAGGGACCACTCAGTTCTCCCCTCTACATTCACGAGGTGGCCTTGTATTCCCATCAGAGCTCACATACTTTGACGCCTAGAGATTGGAGAGATCCCTGCAGCCACCTCAGACACAGCATGTGGGCTGCCAGGTTGGAACCCCTGCAGCTTATTAAGACATTTGGATGCAGTGCCAGCATGGAACCATTTTGGCCTCACCAAACCATTTCTAAAGCCAATTAACAGAAATGCTCATCACGTGCCTTTCATCTTTTATTAATTACTAGAGGCCCAGTGCACAAAATTTGTGCACTAGGGGGGTGTATCTCAGCCCAGCCTGCATCCTCTCCAATCTAGGACCCCTCGGGGGATGTCCAACTGCCCTGGGACCACTGGCTCCCAAACACTCACCTGCCTGCCTGCCTGCCTCATTGCCCCTAACCGTTTCTGCCTGCCAAACTGATCACCCCCAACAGCCTTCCCCTGCCAGCCTGTTTGCCCTTAACTGCCCTCCCCTGCAGGCCTGATCACCCCTAACTGCCCTCCTCTGCCACGCATCTTGTGGCAGCCATCTTGTGCAATGATGTGACAGTCAATTTGCATATCACCTCTTTATTATATAGGATAAACATCACTAACGTATTTTGAGCATTTACTCTATGTCAAGAGTATCATAAACACTTCATATGTGCTAACTCAATTCTACAGCTGCACAGAGAGTGCAATTAACTTTATCAGAGTCAAAGATCAGCATTGGCAGAGCTCACTACAACTCCGGCAGTTTGTCTCCAGAGCCCTTACCGTGCCAACCAGCTCTCAGGGCAGAAGAGATTTCCTGGAAGCCCCTCAGCAGACTTTCTTCCCCTCACACTTCTCTGTTTAGACCTGGGTCACATGACCACCCTGGCTGTAAGGGAGGCTAGGAATACAAGTATCTGCCTATTTCATCCTATAAGAAGATGGGGGTTATGAAGGTCAACTGAGTAGCCAACCAACTGTGTCTGTCACAGCTACCAAAGGAACACTGGCCTTTGTCACAGGGGAAGGATCCTGGTGCACTAAGGGCTTTGGTGAGAGTTTGAGGTCACAGGGCCACTGAGGAAAAAAACAAGCTTCCACTCAAGACCAACCAGAAATAGCAAAAAAAAAGAAAAAAAAAGCCAGCATCCTAGCAGTCTTATCTTTCAACTCGTCACTGGAGTGTCTGGGCCTAAGCAGGTTTTATTAAATTATTCACCCTGATGTAAGGGGGAGGAAATCAGATGCAACAGGTGCGGTTCTTCCTGCTTGTGGAATGGCTTTAAAACAAGCTTTCAGCTACTGGTCTCCTTGGCAAAAGCAGCGGCAGGACAAATCAACCTTATTTTAAGCTAATTACCAAAATGCTACAATATCTGTCGAATGGGGACATGCTGTTCTAGTGTTAGTGGTCACAGAGTGGGAGTCTGGGAAGGTAAGGAGAGTATTACATAGCAATTTGCTTTACATATTCTCCAAAAGAGCATCTCAGATGCACAACAAGGTCACATTCCAAGCATTCTTGTAAACTTGGGTAGAATCTCATTTTAATAAGCTTAAAGAGCCTTCCAAATTGCTACATTATATCCAAACCCCATTTAAATAGCAGCCTATTGCTATGACATACTAAAATAGACTGCATTGTTTCCTGGGTTTAAAATTCACCAGCACCAAGCAAATGTTAGGTGTGCAATTCATTTGTAAATGACTTGGGGGGAGGGAGGAAAAGGCCATGCCAAAGGATGTGCTTGTCTTGTGCCAAAGGATTAGAGCCAGAGAAGGTAAAGGGTGCTGCATCCTTCTGCAGTGACTGTAGCCAAATACAACACAATATGTTAATAAAATAGGACATGTTTTTCAAATGTTAGCTACTTATGTTTTGCAGTTTTATAAATTGCGCTAGAGGCCCAGTGCACAAAAATTTGTGCACTCAGGGGTGAGGGGGTCCCTCAGCCCGGCCTATACTCTCTTGCAGTCTGGGACCCCTCTGGGGATGTCAACCTGCTGGCATGCCTGGCCAGCCTGGGTGAGGGGCAGAGGGCCATTTCAGGCTGCCCACAGCCCTTCAGGGTTTGGGTCCCTACTGGGGTGCCTGGCTGGAAACAGGTATCTGGAGTTTGTTTATCTTCTATAATTGAAACTTTGTAGCCTTGAGTACAGCTCAGGGCCCACAAGGCCCTGGCTTCTTCCATTGCCCGGGGCAACTCCAGCTCTGTGGCCGCTGCCATGTTAGTTGAGTTAATTTGCATATTTGCACCTGATTGGCTTGTGGGTGTGGCTTGTAGGTGTGGCTTGTGGGTGTAACAGAGTGAGGGTCACTTTGCATGTTACTCTTTTATTAGATTAGGTGATTGTTGGTTTTGCTCCCCCCCCCCCTTTTTTTTTTTGGTCAGGAGGTCATTGTATTAATACTAACAGCTATGGGATACTATAAAATGAGTGGGGTTGTGAGTTGCATTATCTATTCAGAAAATAATTAAAGGTTCACTAAAAACAGTCTGCAACTAGCAGATGCTGAGCACTCACAGAGCAAACTAGCAGATCTGCTGTTCTGTCTCCCTGGCTTTGGAGAGAGCTGTCGCCTGCACTGTCCCTAATCTTTCTGGAGCTTCAGGGTTCTCATCTGCAACATAGAGAACTGGACTCCGTCATCTCCAGGGGGTTGATGTTTTAAAGGTCTATGATTCTGTACACCCTGGGTTGGGATTTTAACAGACTCCCCACATTATAAACATCAGTAAGTCCCAATGCCATGCTTACCCATAGGCCTCTAAGAATATTTAACAAAGTTGACAAAACACTATATGAAAAGGAAATATCTTTATTTAAAAAATGGCTGATTAAAAAGGTAAATATTTCTAAATGCATTGCATGATTTTTTTTCCACTACACTATTTCCTGTATCCACACTGACAAATAATGTTAATATATGAAGCTTTCTCAAGGCAGGGAAATAGCCTTGTTCAGTTGAATGTTAAAATGGCATTCTCCCTACATTATGCTTTATGAATAGAAGGTTAATGAAATTGTGCATGTTTCAATTTTCACTCTGCACATTATTTTGTAATAAGGATGAGACTTTAATTTGGTGTCTTATTAAATTAAATGCATTTCAAAGGAAGGGCCACTTTATTCCACTATCTATCTTATGGTCACAAGCAAGGGGGTATGCTAAATGCCTTCTCTTGTTGATTCTTTTTCAGGAATCTCTTGTTTCCAATGAATGTGATATAAGCCCACATTTTTCACACAAAAGAAAAATAACTGGATTTCTTTAAATTGGAGATCTTTAAACTGAGGCAGGAGCTTCCTTTTGGATTCCTGTGGTTTGCTCTCATCTTATTTAAAAAGAATGAGACTTTAAGATTAAATGTTAACTCAGTGGTTCTCATCTGAATCATTATTGGCATTGGGTGGGACAATATTCAGTTTGCATGACTGTGCATTGCAAGGTGTTTGGCATTCCAGGGTCTCACTCACTAAGTACCAGAAGCACCCTCTCATAATGTGACAACCATCCCAAACCTACACACATTTCCAAATGCCTATATTCCTGAAAGGGTCCAAAGCGGAAGTGTACCCCTGCAGAAAGGAGGTCTGGTAATAACAGATTTGTTTTCAAAGAGGGTCTGTGTCCACATGTGGAGAAATGTGGCTTTAATCATTCCAGCCCATGTCTCTAGTTAATATACCTTGGTGATGCCATTGCTCCCCAATGATGGACAATTATATGAAGAGAAAATGTTTGAGAATTGAATAACATTAAAAAATCATACACTTTTCCTAGGTCTTACATAAGAATCGAAGTTTCATCATGCAGCTTTATAGGAAGCATCTTTTTTCTCCTTCATATTCTGTAACATAACCCTTGAGAAGCAAAGGTCCTGCATAATAAGAAGCATACACAGGAGAATGAGTGGATTTCATGTCTATGTTTCAGACTCCTCTGGATGTTGGGTGCTAAGTGAGAGAGATGCTCTCTTGGGCCCCGGGAGTGTTAAAAATGTATAAGACATATTCTCTGCTTTTGAGGCTCACAGTTGTGCCTGGGGGACTGACTCTTGGATAAGCAGGATATAAAATAATAACCACCACCATAGAGGTATGTTTCCATGCTATGGGATTCAGCTACAGGGATAGCTGAATTCACCCGGAAAAAGGGGAGTGATGGAGGGAAGCAGAGGCTGGCCAATCCCGAGAAAGCATCAGAGAGAAGGTATCAAGTGAGTCGGACCTTGGAGGATAAGTAGGTGTTTGGCAGTGATGGTGGGCTAAGGAATGGAATTCTTAGTAGAGAAGAATGTGTGCAAAAGTGTGAAAGAGAATGGAGAAAACCTAGTGTTGGAGGGCATTGCTGGAAGAGTGGTGCATGGGGAGGATAGAAGGTGAGTTGGGGTGGCAGCATCTAGAGGTCCTTACATGCCAGATTAAGAAGTTGAAATTCACCTTATAAGTGGAAAGGAAGCAATTTAGATTTTTAATCAGGAAAGTAAAATAATCACATTTATATGGGGACAAGAACTCTGATGGCAATATGGAATATGGGTGAATGTAGACAAACTTCAACTAGGGATATTAAGAGAATTGACCTTAAAATTTCCCTTCTGCCCTGGCCAGTGTGCTCAGTGGTTAGAGTGTCAGGTTGCAGGTTCGATCTCCAGCCCCAGTTGGGGTGGGTGCAGGAGACAACCAACTGATGTGTCTCTCTCATATCGATGTTTTTTTTTCTCTCTCTCTCTCCTCCCTCACTTCCACTCTCTCGAAAAACAAAAAACAAATGAAAAAAAAAACAAAAAAAACTCAGGTGAGGATTAACCAAACCAAAACAAAATGAAAATTTCACTTCTAAGCACTCATTCATAAGATTTGAAAACCAAGTTAATTCATAGCAAATTAAAGGCATATAATAATCTTGGGGTTTTTCACCTGTGAAAATGTGAATGATCTGCCCTGTTCCTGATATTCTGAGTGGCAGCTCCAACCACTGTTCCTTTCCACACAAGGAAACAGGAAGCATCCTCTTATACTGTTACCACATCTATATGATATATTCCCGCTGCCATAAGCACAGTCGATTCAGTCAACCTTTCTGAAAAGTTATCGACAGCCTGAGATCTGGCCAGGGACAGGTGCCCTTTATTAGATAAAAGCTACCTAACAGTAATATCCTGTCAGGGTATCTGAGCACAAGATATAGACAGAGAACTGCAGAAACCCAATGGCAAAGAAGCCAAGATAGATGCACAGAGAAACACTCACAGAGAAGCTCACAGAGTAAGAAGAAACCGGGGATGCTGAGAAGACCAAAGAGGCCAGTCAGAAGCAGCAGAAAGAGAGATGCTAAGCCCATGAGAATCTGGGTCCTGCGGGCAGGGCAGCCAGCATCCCTCCATTGGTAAATGGAGCATCCCTCCTGAGCTTCCAGGACTATCGTCCCTCGGTGACAGCTCTTCTCGTCATCTGTGCAATGTTCTAATGCCAAGGGGCTGCTGGCTGTGTGGCTGCTCAGATATGTTTCCTAGTGTTTCTTACATCCTTTTAAACATCTCTCTTTTAAAAATGCAAATTAACTGAGATAACATATATGTCTCTGTATCTTGCAAACTGAAGGAAATGTACATATCTCTTTGAGTGAGATGGTGGTCTTTCTTCATAGACAATAATAAGAACACCATCCGCTCAGTGCTCACTATGTGCCAGGCACTGTGGCAAGAGTGGTATGTGCATGATCTCGCTTAAACCCCACGATAACACTATGAGACAGATTCTCCCATTAGCCACCATTTTCAGAGGAGGAAACGGCCTCAGAGAGATGAAATAGCATAACCACTTCTGCACAGCTTACAGCAACAGGACTGGGGTCTGAATCTAGATGCATGGGGTTCTAGAACTGGCATTCTTGACTACAGTGCCTTCGTGGCAGAGATGGCTAGCTGCTCCCCTCAGTTTATGCTCCACCTTCCATAGAACACAGTCATTGCTGGGAAGTGACGACCTAGCTGATCGCTGCATTTCCCAACCTCCTTCCTTCTAGGACAGCGGTTCTCAACCTGTGGGTCGAGACCCCTTTGGCGGTTGAACAACCCTTTCCCAGGGGTCACCTAAGACCATCCTGCGTATCAGATATTTACAGTATGATTCATAGCAAAATTACAGTTATGAAGTAGCAACAAAAATAATTTTATGGTTGGGGGTCACAACATGAGGAACTGTTTTAAAGGGCCAGAAGGTTGAAAACCACTAGGGGAACCCATGTTTTAGTCTTCTAGGGGAAGACTAATTTTTGCCGGTAAAAATATGAGCTTTGGTTTTGAGTGTCACCTGTGGACAGAGTGACTACTAGTAAATGAGGTGAACAAGGCTCCGGAGAACAACAGAGCCACAGCGTGGAAGAGCCCCGGTCCCTGACTCCTAACACGGGAGAAAACTGTTGCACTGGGACACCTGTCCTGTATTATTACATGAGCAGGAAATAAACTGAAATTTTGGGTCTATTTGTTTTCCCACAAATAGTCTCATACAGCTGCACTGCCTCTCTTTCCTGTGTTGGGGATTGAGAGCAGAACAGTAAGCTTAAAGCTTGGACCCCTGGTGCCTGGTAGGTTGCCCAGCATGCTAAAGGATTGTGGTAACTATCTCAGATTGCACTGTTTTCCCCCACACCAAGAGTAGCTTCCTCTTTTTATTCAGCCTAACAGAAAAACCAGAAGGTGTCATAAACACAAGAGTATGTTTATACACACCTTGTTCATATGCCTTTTAAAAACCCATGAACACTCAAGAGGAAAAATAAACAGAGCTCTGAGCCTAGTAGCGCCTCTCATTTGTTACAGGCCTCCATTCTAGCCCAACATATTTAGATGTCACTTCCTATTTTACACCCCCACCTGCCAAATCGCAGCCACCTTTGGTGTGAAATCTGGCACCTGTTTAATGGGTGCGCAAGAGATGACACAGCTGTTTTCAATAATAAGCAAAAGAGAAACACACCTGGGAAAAGGCAGCGAGCCTGGCAAGGGGAAAGCCTAGGAATCCTGAGAGTTTGCCTAC